>RJWH01001678.1:0-219089 GCA_004363575.1 Solenodon paradoxus
AGCCCAGGACACCAAGCAGGGCCTGGAAGCACCCCTGGCAGAGGGCAGTGCAGCTCACGCCAGGGTCCTGAGCTGAGAGCGATGCCCGAATGTCTGATGCCAGGAACTGTGCCAGGGCAGAGGGCCTAGAACCCAAACAGATCAAGTGCATGGTGGGAGCTGGCAGAAGAACGGGCAGTTTCAGAAACAGCCAGACTCATCCCCTCTGTGGTGAACTTTAAGGGAGAAATCCCTGAGCTGGCAGAGGAAGGCAGAGCCTGGTAGCCCTCACCCCAATGGAGGCATTGTGGCGCCCCCCGGGGGAGAGCCCCATGGGCGGGGACTGCAGCCAGAATGGGGCTTTCTGCCCTCCTGGCCTGCTTCTGACCGGTTCAGGTTCCCCCTGGCGAGGGCCTTCTCTGTGGACTGGACACTGGCCTTGCTTTAAATTCAAGGTTTTATCCTGATCATGCTCCAGTCTGTCCCACTTCCCTGCCACCTTCTCTAGAGAGTTTAGTGGGCAAGAAGCAAGTGAGACGCAAGGCAGATGCAACCCAAGGAACCATCCTCGCTCGTAGACGCTCGGGCGTAGGGGCTTCTCCCCTGCCACCATCGGGGAGGCACGCCCCTTTTCCATTCCACAGCCATGAGTCCAAGGCTGTCTGGGATTGTGGAGAAAGGTCGGATTCCGGGACCTGACTTGTGGGTTTGTGTCTTAGACTCTGGGCAAGTTTCTGGCCCTCCCTGGGCCTCAGTTTCCTCTTTTCTAAATCAGAAAGAATTCAGTTGGGGACACTGAGGTGCTATGAGCTGTAAGCCAAGTGCTGTATCTGAAAGGCTGTACATCACACCTGACATTTAAGAGGTGCCTACTTGAGTGTTTCTGGTACTCAGGATTGTTCTTGGGATATATTTTCCACAGGACAGAAAAACAACCACTCCATGACCACTCAGGTTTTCTGTTTTGCCATGTTCAGGCTTTTATGGCCTGGCCTGAAGAGCGACCATTCTTTAGAGAGACCTTGTTGGGGGCTGATGAAACCCTTTAAGCCTTGCTCTAAGAAAAAGCTACCATAGGAGGCAATAAAACCCAGCTCTGCGACAAGCAAGGGACTGCTCTTCACTCCAGCTGAAGAGACACCCTTTGATTGTCGCCTCAATGTCTCATTTGGATTTTCCGGTCTCTCCTGGAGCGGCTGTCCGGCTCCAACAGGCCAGTCCCACTGCCGCCACCTCTGGCCTGTGGTTTTCAGACCAAGTCAGAGATGCCGGGTCAGCCATCATTTCCTTGTGAGACCCCATACAGTCCCCACCCGCACTCGATCCAGCCCTCGCACTGTGGTGCGGTGGTCCTTTCAGAGGAGACCTGATTCAGGTGTAGGGGGTGCCCCAGAAGGCTCTGGGCAAGCAGCCACCTCCCCCTCCCTGCATGCCTACAAGGCCTGTCATCTCAGAGAAAGAGGGACACCAGGGACTAGCAGGGCTTTGTAACACCTGCAGACAGCAGAGTCACACGTGCTCTCAGGGACACGACCTTTTGGAAACGTGGAGGTTTCGGCAGCCCGGAGCAGATGCCAAGAGCATTGCAGCGTAGGAGTGAAGGCGATGATGTTCCCCACTCCTGACGCGAACTGCATTGGAACTCATGGTCGTCTGGACCCACCCAGCGCCCCTGGAAACTGGGTTTGAGGCGGTGGCAGGAGACACACTTCTTCTGTCTCCAAGATGAGACATGACTCCATATATGGACAACTCCCTGCATGTCGAAGACTTAACAACCACCTGCAAGCAAAATGCTTATCGCTCTATGAAGCAATGCTTCTTTTTTTTTTTCCGCAGTCATGGAAGGATGCTGGGGTCCAGAGAGGCTAAGCAAATCCCCTAAGTTTCACAGAGCCAGGAAGTGGCAAAGAATCTTGCTTTTTAATACTATCTTGAGGTAGAATTCACATGACATAGAAGGAACCATCCTCAAATGAATGGTTAGTCCTGGCGTGTAGCCACCACCGCTCTCTAGTTCCAAAACATTTCTTGCACTTCAGGGTGAAACCTTGTGCCTAGAACACTCCACCCTCCCCTTGGCCCCTGGAGCCGAGGTTTAAATTAGGCCTGTCACACTCAGCCCCTCCTCGGCTCTGCCTCACCAGTAGCCGTAAAATGGGACACAGCTGAGGGGACAGCTTACTCTCCTCTTCCTCTCTCCTTAGCTCCCTGTGGGGGAGACCTGACTGGACCATCAGGAGTCATCTTGTCGCCAAATTACCCTGAACCCTACCCACCAGGCAAGGAGTGTGACTGGAAAGTGACCGTGTCTCCAGACTACGTCATCGCCCTGGTATTTAACATGTATGTACCTTTCCCTGGGAGGGAGAGGAAGGGCTCAGAGTAGCGGGGGTCTCCGACCTGGGCCTGCAGGTGAGTGTGCACACCTGTTGTGGGCTCTGTGTTCCACGGGAGGTGGAAAGTCAACCAAAGAGGGAGAAACTCTAGCGTTTACTGACCATCACCCATGTGCCAGAGAGGCACACAGTGGTCTCACATATCATTTCATTCTTAAGATAATGTATGAAGGAACGATTATTATTTCTCTTTTTTTGCCTCTGAAGAGGTCGAGATTCAGAAAGCAGAGACACTGGGCCCCTTTCCTCTGCTCTCCTGTGTTTTCCTCCTCTGCGCTCACCACTCCTTCTGTCACACCCCCAGCACCCGAGCGGTACCTCCCCGGGCCCCCGCACTAGCTACTTATTCCTTTCAGAATCCACTTCTTCAAATGAAACTTTTCTCTCCTTCCTCACCTCTCATTCTCACACTACTGAAATCTGGTATCAACCTCCACAGTTCCACTCGGAAAGTCCTCTAATAGACACCCCACAAACCCCCAGTTGCGAAATAGAATGGAGTATTCCCTATTTTATCTTACTCTCTCCCTTGATCACCATCTCCATCCTTCCCTGCTTTTTCCCTTGGTCCTTGTGAAGTTTCTCCTCTCTGGTTCTCCAGCTCTATGACTTGGCATCTGCCTGTTCTTGTCCCTTGTCCCTTGTCCCTTGCCAAACTCTCTGGCAAGCCCGTCTGTCCTCACCCACACCTCCTTCCTGCACAACCCATTCACTCTTTTGGTTTCACTCCACTCTGTAAACTGGAGGCCTCACTCTGCCACGTGTCCAGACTTTCTTCTGGGTCACCATTGATGTCTCTGGCGCCTGCTGGCATGTCAAATGCCACACATACAGAAGCAGGCAGATTACTTCTCCCCAGGACGCTCTATTCTGCTCATTGGGAAGTGGCCCCATCCTCCACCTTCACTGCTCCTCCATTCGTGACCGAGGCGCAGAGCCCCTGCTGCCCTCACACTCGGAGAGCACCCTCTTCTCCCAGCAACTGTCTGGGTTGATGTCCTGATCACTCCCATTTAAATGACCACCATGGTCTCCAAACTGCTTCCTCTGTCCCCACCTTGCCTTCGTGACAATCTCTGTAGCTAGCTATCAGAGTGATCTTGTCACTCAAAAATGCTGAAATCACCACTTTGTTTTCCATCTTAACATACAATAATATACTACTCAGCAACAAAAAGGAATGAACCACTAATGCAGGCAACGTGGATAAATCTCAGAAATACCCTGCTGAGCAAAAGAAAACAGACGCAGAAAGGCACATAATGTATGATTCCATTTATGCGAAATTTTACAATCAGTAAAACGAATCTCTGGTGATAAAATCAGTCGTGGCTCCTGGGGGTGGGAAAGATTGACTGGGATGGGGCACCTGGGAAGTTTTGGGGGGAGGTGGAAATGTTCTGGGTCTTGATATGCATGTGCCGAAATTGATAGAGTGCAATGCTTAAAAGCTGATCATTTCACAGCATGTAAACTCTGCCTCAATTTAAAAGCAACAAAACAAACAAATGCATCTTTTATTTTAAAAATCTTATGTAGGCTCCCTCTTCCCTATGCATTAGAGATCTGAATCTTTTTGTTTGTTTCATGGCAAGATATTTGGCCCCCTCCCTATCTCTCCACTCATCCTACCCTACTATGTAGCCACACCCCATCGACACCCCTAGTTCCGGTCAGAAGAAACCACTCACAGTTTCCAAAACAAGGTCAGGCCTTTGTGACTTTGCCTCTGCTCCTCTCCTTGCAGTGACTTTTTTCCCCTCCTTGTCCAATGGCTGAAGGTGTTTTCATCACCCCAGACTGACCTCCACCTTGGCCGCCATGAAAGCTTCATTCCCAGCCTCCGCAAGGAATGTTGAGTCATGCTCCCCTGTGCCTGCACAGAGTGCAGACTTTGCCATGTTCCTGGCAGCTCCACCATGTCCTGCAGCCCTGTCAGCATCTCAAAGTGGAGGTGGTGACTGAAATAGCCCTCTGTCCCATGCCCAGAATACTGAGGGCTTTCAGATAAAATCTATGATTGCAAGAAGGCAAGGACTGGTGCCAGGCAGTTAGAAAGTGATGAGGTGAGGACATGTGACCAAGACTGACTCATTTCAAACTCTTTCCTGGTAACTTTGGAAAGATCAGCTGAGTAAAAGTTGAATGGTGGGGACCAGGAAGACCATACCACCCAACATCAGTAGGGTGACACTAGCTGACGCCCGTGGGACAGGGGAACATGTAGATGGAGCCAGTGCACAGCTGTCACTACTTGCCGTGGCTCTCAGATCCCCATCCTCTCTCTCACTCAGCCCCACCCACTTTGTACTGAAGATGTGCGCCCCCTCTCTCTACCGTGGGCCTTAGTTAATGTAAGAGTTGAACCGCCTTTTCATTCTCAGTCCAGCCAAGTGGAATCTCTGAATACCCCAACCCATGAGTGGACTTTGAAAGTTGACACCAAAAATCTGTTCTCTGCCAACTCCATTACTTTTATTCGGTGGCTTCCATCTTTACACATTGGATTGGCATCCATCGCTGTTGTTGGATAGATGCTTGAGAGTAGAACTGCTGCCTCGTAGGGAAGGGAGAAGGCCTATGTTCACATTTAGTAGAGATTGCAAAGCAGTTTTCCAAAGTGGTTGAACCAATGGAGACCCTCCCCAGCAGGGCATGAGAGTACTGGTGCCGCTGCATTCTTGCCAGTCCTTGATATTTCCTGTCCTTTTCACTCTAGCCCGTCCAGTGGGATTAATGCATTCAAAAGCCCTCATATTCAATCTGCTAAGCTAAGACAGTTTTTGGAAAGGACTTTTTCCCCACCAGGCAGGACAGCTAAGCGAGGACATGGCTGCAGGCGCCAGGAGCTGGGTGCTTGCAGATCCCGAGGAGAGCTGAGACCTGGTTTGGGGAGAGGGCATGAAGCAAGGGTCCCTTATGGGAACAGACCCCTTCCTGCCTGGGAATGGCTCTCTGGGCGGCTCTTTCCCTCTGGCAAAGAAAGTGCAGAACAGCACAGCGAACGCATGCTAGAGTCAGGAGAGGGGCGCGATTAGACCTGGCCTTTTGTGTAGAAAGGTAACTCATTTCTTTCAGTAAAAGGAAGGTGTCAGCTTTGCAGGGCCAGCTTGCTGGACACTGACTGGCATCTGCCTCCTCTGCCCCTAAACCTGCCTTCCCCAGCTTCTCACCTGCCGGGGGAAGTCCCTTGGCCTCCCTCGCCTCCCTCTCCACCGGGGTTGGCTGACATGGGCCCGGAGGACCGCTTGTCTGGGAGGCCCCGTCGTTTGGCTGAGCCTGAGACCAGTACAAGCTTTTGTTTGACCTGAGTGGGGGCGTGTTTGTTCCCCAGCTTTAACCTGGAGCCCGGCTACGACTTCCTGCACGTCTACGATGGCCGGGACTCGCTCAGCCCTCTCCTGGGAAGCTTCTACGGCTCCCAGCTGCCGGGCCGCATCGAAAGCAGCAGCAACAGCCTCTTCCTCGCCTTCCGCAGCGACGCATCCGTGAGCAACGCCGGCTTTGTCATTGACTACACGGGTGAGGCCCCTGTGGCGGAGGTGGCTGAGGCTGGGCCACCCTGGCGGTGGGAGGCAGCAGTGTCGCGAGGGGACCCGGGGCTGGATCTTGGGTACCTACTCCCCCGAGTCTTTCACACCCAGATGCCCAGGCCTGGAGATAAGGGGGCCAGGATTCTCCTCATCCCTCATTTCTGTCTCCAACTCACGACTCCTCCTTGAGCCTGAAGAGAATCACTCCTATCTGTTCTTCAATGTCATGGCCTCCGCCCACACCTGCCAGCTAACACCTGGCTGTCACCCACGACGTGGCTAAGGGTTCAGAGTTTAATCTCCCCCTCCGCCCAAAGTCTTTCACCATCCTGGTGAATCTGCCGATATTCCCTTCTGGCATTTTCTTATCCCTCCAGCTCTCCATTTTTTTGTTTTTTCTTAAACTTCCATTGCCATTTTGAATAATTCAAAAGGCAAGGCTCTGAGTAGTGTGGGGCCAACAGCAAAACAGGCATCCTTTCCTCAAAGATCAGACAGGCACGACTTCGTGGTCTCCATCAGAAGGACTCAGTGTGCACATGCAGCGTCAGAGCAGCCAAAGAGCAGACATAAAGGAGCAAGCGTGACTGTGCGCCCATAAAAATCTACTTACAAAAAGTAGGCCACGGTCCCTGCCTGGTCAAGAACAAAGGCTGTCAGACGAACGGGTGACAGGACGTTGTTTACTGAGCGGTCGTACTTATTTGGGCAACTCACTTAACTTGGTGCCACCTCCATTTCTTCATCTCTCGAATGATGGCAGTGTAGTTTCTGCCTCACGGGGACGTTGTGAAAGGTCGCCCAGCCTGTGCATCAAAGCCCACGGCTAGTGCCCGGCACACAGTCCACATTCTTTCTTGCGGACGTAGTAGTGGGAGACTGACTCCAGTCTCGCCAGCACTCCCCCTCTGCTCTGCTTTTCTCCTCGTGACCTTTTCTTCTTCCCTACTGATCATTGACGCCATTATCCAAATTGCAACTCCATTTCTTGCTTGATTTGTGAGCTTGGCAAGTGATTCTCTCTCAGAAAGCATTTCTCCATCTAAAGATGGTGGTAAGATTAATTATATGGCAGAGGTTAAAAGGAAAAGATAGTTTACACCGACATATCCTGTGTATGAGCAGGATGCTCAGGACACCTGAGAGATGATCGACGGTGTTATTGTCACCGTAACCCAAGTTCCCCCAGGCCTCGTCAGGCTGTGTGTGCAAATGAGGTCACATCCCCAGTTAAAATGAAAAAGTTTCTGGCTCAAGTCCTCCACTTACCTAATGTAGGACCTCGGCAACCTTTTACAGTGTGCCTTAATTAAATACTTCTGGAAACTCCTAGGACTGTCTCGCACAAGCTCACAAATAATACCAATCTTAATAATAAGTAAGTGTCTACCAACTGCTGGCACCGTCCTAAGCATGTTTTACCCGCCGGCTCACCGAAATCCTCACCACTGTGGATCGTCGCTGTGTATCACAGACAGTTCTGGAAGATGCCAGGTAAACAAGTTAGAGAATGGTTCCCTTGTGGCCTTCTTTCCTCGCAGAGCTGGCCTGGGAAAGGAATGCTATTTTGCCATCCTGTCCTCCTCCAGCTCCTCCATCCAATAAGCCTCCCGCTCCCAGGCCCTTCTCTGCACCAATATCAAAGCGAACATGGTCACACGTTATGGAATTCTAACAGAAGGCACAACTAGGTTCAGCTGAAGATGCCAGCATCCCACCCACATGTCAGCAGCAGCAGCATCATTGTCTTATTATTATTATTAATTTCTCTAGTCACACCCTCATCAGTACCCTCAGTTTTCCTGCCCCCCACCCCGTTCTTCTATTAAACCTTGCAAAACTACAGCCTTTGTTGAACTCACACCGAAGTGACTAAGAATAGTTAGAGTCTCACAAACACGGTCCTTGGTACACAAGTGTTGTCCTTTAGCCCCAGCTGAGGCTTGGCAGCACACCCCAGAGCCATGTCTGATTTGTCCCACCTGAGTCTTTCCCTTGGTAGAGATTCCCAAGTTTCATCCCAAACGTCACTGCTTTCAGCCTCCTTACAAGGAGGCTTCCTTTCAACATCCTCGGGTACAGTAAGCTAGTGGAAGGAATTCCCTCTGCTGGTCCCCCTAAGACGCCTTGTTCATGGCCTCCTGGCTGTGGCTACCTCTCCCCCAGGTCTGCTCTCTGGAGACCACTGGCTAGAACCACACTTCCAGGTTCTCTTTTCTGAAGCATTCCTTTGCACTTTCAAATGATGACCCAGACAGTATCCAGGTGGGTCCCAAACAGCCTCAGGTGGTGATAGTCTCTTCCCAGCTGCGCAGAAAGAAGGTCAGTTACTGGGGAAAAGAGGGAGAAGAGGCACATCCCATCCACACACCACTCTCCCTTTGTAGAAACTGTGGTACAAGCACCAAGGTCAGTGAGTCTGTTTGGGGTGGAAGATGCCTGGTGACTCCTGAGTTCTTCCTTTTCAGGTGACATGCTCCCTAATGAGTCACCTCTCTTCCTTGCCCTGTTCATTTAGCAAGAACCCCAAGTCTTACCCTCTGGTCTCCTCCCTATCCCACGATCCCTGGATTCCCGGAATGGGCCCACTCTGCGACCAGATCCCATGGACTTGCTGATAACCCCCCTGCTAAATCTCCTTATAAGGGTGATCACCGTCACCTGCATGGCCTTAAATAAGCTGCTTGACTTCCTGAATGTCTCTTCCTTGTCTCTCAGAGAGACAGGGGTGCTCTATGAAAGAGGTCTGGTGATAGCCAGCATTGGGCACAGCCCCCAGCAGAGTGCCCTGTGCCAGTAGGTAGTTGGCACTTACTTTGATCCACCTCTTCCATCCCATTGCCTTTTTTCTTGTGAAATGGATGTTTCATTTGTTCTGCCCTTGTTTGGAAGGGATGGGATTTAAACCTCTCATCATGGAACTAGCCAGTAGAGTGTAATACATTGTCTTTTCCTTTTCCTGAAGATAATAAAGTGTGAGTAATCTCTTTTCACACATATTTGTGTGAGTGTGGATATATACATATATATATAACATGAATATTTGTGGTGCGTGCAGGTGTGTGTATGTGTCCTGCATGCCCTGCATGCTTCTCCAATCCATGACAAAGAATTTAGACACTACACGCTGCAAGTCCACAGAGCACCATGGACTGGGATATAGCCCTTTGAGGGCTTGCACAGAAATTGGTCAAGATCTCAAGAAGAAAAGAATTGGCCTCATCCACTTGGAAGCCATCTTCTGTCCAAAAGCAGAATCCTTCATTTAGAGAGATCCTGGGCTCTGCTAACTGAGGAGCTGGGTTTCCTGGGAGCTGTGCTTTGGGAGATAGGGGGAGCCGCATGGAGAAACGCTGCTGGACTCAGAGGGCTTAGCCCAGTGAGAACCTCTCTGAGGTCAGCCCTCCTCTGGCCTGCAGGCTGACCAGGAGCCGTTGCCACACATCCTGCCAGCCTCCCAAGTGGGCAGCAGACGCCGTTTGATATGAGTGGGGGATCATTTAGTTTCAACTTGAGAAACCCACTTACACCAACTTAAGCCAAAAAAAGGGAGTCATTTATTATAAAGCACAAAAAACAAACTCACTCAAAACAATCCAAGACAAAAAGCGCTTGCCAAAGCTCACTCTAACTTAACACAAAAAGGAAAAATATTTTTCACACACAAGAGCCCAAGGGCAGGAAGCATAAACTCCAAGGGACTGAGAGGAGAGTCCCAGATGACCTCCTCCTCTCCGGGACCAGTGTCCTTCCTCCCGGTTTCTTTCCGAGTATTTGCCACCTTCCTGTCTCTCTTCAGGCCAGTTTCCATGCTTCTCCACTCTCCCAGGATGAGCTGGGCTGCCTCACTCCTGACTTTGAATCGTTCACCAGTTTGTGACCCAATTCCAAGCACTCATGGCGAGCGGATTAACCAGACTTGAGTCAAACATCACTGAGCTGTGTCCTGGGATTAGACTTTTCATAAAGGCCCAAAGAAGCCAGGCATGTTTAGCCATTTGTTTATTTGATCCTTGTTTAATGAGCCAGACATGGGTAGAGAGACTGAGAGCAGAGGACACAAAAGTCCCTTCCTCCATGGAGTCATATCCCAGTGACCACCAGACCACAGACATTCTGCTACGCAATGGATGGTGGAGGCCCACCTAATCAGAAGGCAAAGATGGATGGGGTTCTCAGTGTCTCTCTTTAGTGGCTCCTGGAAGGTGACTGTGGTGTCTGACATCCCTGGGCAGGCCTCTCAGGTGGTGATTACGAATATATCCTTGTCATTGGTGGATTTCTCGTAGACCATGCCCCTGAAAAGGGTGCAGTTTCCTTGGCAGAGGGGAGGACTTTCCTTCTTAAAGGAGATAGTGCATTTAAATCTCTCTCTGGTTTTCCTCAGACATGTCCTGACTCCCAAAGGGGCAGTCTTTCTGGCATGCTAATTTATTAGCGAGATGGAAATGAGCATATAATGAGGTTTGAGGTCACTCCAGGTCAGCTCACTCGCGGGCATTTCAGACGCCATGTTGGTTCTGTCAGGTGTCCACCAGTTGTTGGTGATTCCTCCCATCGCAGGCTGACCTGCCTCAAAGGCCTTGGAAGTCAGCCTGTGGGCCAAGGAGATACTCCCAGACCCCCGCACCTGCTCCCATCATCGCCACTGCCGCCAGCCTGCCACTGCCACTGCCGTGGTCTCCTTTTCAACACCAAAACGGAAATGCCTTCATTTTCGTGTCATTTTAAAGTAGCCCGTTTGTTTAAAAGAATGCAAGCAATACAGAAGTGTATAAAATGTCCTCCAAACACGGATCCCCTCTCACCACCATGTCATGAGGTACCATTATTAATGGCCTGTTATCATTTCAGACACTTTATATAAAGTGATGTAAACCCTATAACATGGGTTCACAAATTTTCTGTGAAGGCCCAGATAATAGCTCTTTCAGGCTGAGCAGATGGTCTCTGTGGCAACTCCTCGACTGTACTGTGGTGATTGTGTAACAGTCACAGCGATCAGGAAACAAACGGGCGTGGCTGCAGGCCAATAACACTGTTTACCAAAAAGACCTGGAACCTGCATTCTGTAGTTTGCTGATCCCAGTTGTATATGAATGGGACGACACCAGATACACTAACCTGTAATTTGGAGGGGCCTCCTTCTTTTGTATTCTGCTCAACAATATAGATCTTGGGCACTTTTTCCATATTTGTATTCAAAGACTTTGCTGCTCATTTTAAAGAATTCTTTTATTTCAGTGGCTGGCTCTAATCCAACCTTTTCAATCAGTTCTTTACTGGTTGGATGTTTGGGTCACTGAGTTTTTTTGTTATTTCAGTGTGTGGAACTGGGTCTTATCTACTAGGGCAAAAAGAAGCTGATTCTTTTCATTTTTCCATTCTGGAGGCCTTAGGTTTTATTTATCTTTATTATCTCAATGTTTTAGTCATTTAATTTTATCATACACAGCTAAACTGTGGTTTGGCTGATGGAAGACCTAATTTCAGTCTCAATTCTACCTCTTAATAGTTAAATGGCGTGAAAAACTCATTTGGCCTGTCTGCTCATCATAGTCCTCATCTTGACCCTGAGCAGGAGCATACCTGGCCCCACCTGCTGCAGAGGCTATTGTGAGACACAGATGAGAGAACAGATTGGAAAATACTTTGGAAATTATAAAGTGATATTCCTGCATAAGGGCCTATGATCATTATCATCACCCTGTCATCATTATTAATGTGATAATGCTTGAAATGATGAGTTCTTCTTCCTCTGACATGTGAAGAGCTATAGAGTTTGTAGCTGGAATCATTGATGTGGTTGTTGATTTTCTAAGCCCCGAGGTGCTCAGCCAGTCAATTCAGCATGCCTTTATTAAGCTTCTGTTATGTGCCAAGTAGAGCCAAAGCTATGGCCCAGTTCTGTTTGAGTTTCCAGGGTTATGAGGAGAACAGGTGAGGACAGGCCCTGACCTGTTGGAGTTTCTTTTTACAGGAAAGAAATACATGTACCCCACTTCCCGTAGATGATATCATACACGCTATAATTAAGAGGAAAAAAAAAAAAACAGAATTCTGCCAGAGAAAAGGCAAAACTTGCTCTAGAGTGTGGCATTGAAAAGTGAAGGAGTTTCTCACCCAGAATGGGAAGCAAGGACTTTCTGACATAGTAAAAAGACCTGAGAGAGTTAAAGCCAGCTGGGTTCCATTGCCAGGGCAGCAGTCACTCACTTATATGAGATAGGAGTTTTTTCTCTTCCCTATGAATAAAAAGACTGGAGATTATCATCCAGGGATGATAAGATGACTTCATGTAGACTCCCTTTGTCTTTCGGTTCCACCATGCTGATAATGGCTCCCATCCTCAAAGTTACCTCAGGATCCAAGATGGCGACAGGAGTTCTAGCCATCATGGCAAGTTCCAGACTACAGGAAGAAGAAAGGAAGGAAGGAAAGAAGAGCCCAAAGCATTCTCTCAGTAGAGTCTCCTTCCCTTAAGCAGTCTTTCTAGAAGCCCCAGATTTATCCATGTAAGAAATATTTGTTGAGTGCCTACCATGCGCCAGGTATGAGATTTTAGCAGTGAACAAAACTGGAACACTGCTTTTGTGGAACCTCCCTTCTGGGGGAGAAAGATAGACAGGAAAAAAAGAAGGTAAATAAATAGTACATGAGATAGTATTGATCTCAATGCAGAGGAATAAAGCAGAGAAGGGTGACAGGGAGTGTTGGTGAAAGGAATACCATAATCTTAAATAGCCGGTCATGGAGGTGTCACTGAGCAGACAGTGAACTAAATCCTGTAAGGGGAGGATGAAAGAAGGAACAGGCTGTCGGAGGGAAATTCGTGCACAGAGACCAATGCAGTTGGAGCAAAGCTGGCACAGGGACAATAGGAGTTATTGTCATGGAGGGAGGATTGGAGGCAGAATGGGCATGCCTTGTAGAACTGTAGGATTTCTGACTTTTCTTCTGAGACTGGAGGCTGTTATCTAACCTATTGACATTTCTTTGGCCAGATCTAGCTGCCCAGGAAGCTGGAAAGTATAGATTTTTGCTGATACCTACATGCTTTGGGTAAAATCTGAGTCCCATTATTTAAGGATAAAGGGAGGATGGCTATTGGGTGCCACAGAAGTCCTGCCTCTGATGAGCTAGATGAAATTGATTCTAAGTTACTTAATTTCTCAGAATTTCAAATATGATTTGACCCATTTTGAATTTTATAAGAAGTACAGATAAAATAAAAGACATGGTAGCAGTTCCTTATATCTCTGTGATTCCCACATGGGTCACCCAGTGGCCAGGTGCATTCTGGCCAGAGCCACTGGGTTGAGGGAGATGACAGTCTTGATGTGCAGGTCAAGGCAACACGACACAGCACATGAGGAGACCACTGAGGGGTCCTCCACTACATGAGTGACTTCTCTGAGTCCCACTTGGGTTTAAATGTAGCAATATTTCTGGGACTGCTCCTTAGCTAAGGGTGTAGACAAAGAGCAGGATTCATCCATGTCATTGCAAATGGCAGGCTATCCTCCTGTCTTGTGACTGAATAATACTCCATTGTATCCTTATCCCACATTGTTTCATCCATTCATGTGTTCATGGGCATTTGTGTTGTTTTCATGTCTTAGGTATGGTGAAGAATGCATCCATAAACTGGAGTGCCTGTGTGTTTTTGAAAGACTGTTTTCATTTCCTTTGGGTGTATCTCAGCATTAGACCTGCTGCATCATATAGTAGATCTATTTTTAAGTTTTTGATGAAGTTCTGCATTGTTTTCCATACTCGTCGGAGTGACTTACAGTGTAAATGTATGCTTGGACCCTTACTAGTAAGAAAGGGCTCCCTTTTTGCCTTTTTACAATCCTCCCCTGTACATATTGGCTCTTGTCTTTTTGGTGACTGCCGCTCTCACGAGTGTGAGGTGACACCTCATTGTGGGTTTTGGTTTGCATTTCCTTGGTGATTAATGAGCACATCATACTAAGTGAGAGAAGTCAGACAGAGAAAGATTAACACCATATGATATACTTATACGTGGAATCTAAAAAAATCAAAACTCATAATCATAAAAAACAGTAAAAGGGTAGTTATGTGGGGACAGGAGGTAGGAGGATAAGATTGGTGTTTAAGGGTACAGACTTCCTACAAGTAGTAAATAAGTCATAGTGATCTAATGCATAATATAATGAATAAAAAACAACAGTGTATTCCTACAATTATGTAATGTAATAAATATTGCTGTAAAGCAATTTTATGACCATATATAGATGTAGCAAAATAACATGTTATACACCTTAAAAAAGATAATGGTTAAAAAAAAATCAGGACCATCATGTGGGTTCCAAAGCCAGAGTGGTTAGACTTCACAGGACTCCCAGAGTCCCATCCCGTCGGTCAACAGGCTGATGGGCAGCTGAGTGACACCCTCAGGCAGTGCCTCCTCTTACACAGCCTAAGACACGCACAGGTGAAAGGACAGCGATCAACAAAATTCCTCCTAGCTCTTTACGACCTCTGAACCCTTCTGATCGCCCTTTCCTCTAAGTCTGCTCTGAGTCCCTGAGCCCTTCTACAAGGGCTGCCAGCCTCTCTGCGAGCCTCTCGAGACCTGCCTGGAGTGCAGCCTCCAGGACTCCAGCAGAACCCTGCTACGTAGGTGCATTTGCCTGATGCTGACCAGCCTCAGCTGGGGAGACCGACACTGCCTGACCCTGAGGACAGACCTCTTGACCATCAGTGGTTTTAGAACAAGAAGGATGAGGAAAGGCAGGTGTGGGTGAATGTCAACATTGGCTCCCAGTAGCCTCTCAGGGTTTCCAGCCGAAGAACTGAGTGCTCAACTGGTGCTCCCAATAACTCGGGCAGCACTGAGCTGACTCTTGTCCAGAACAGAGAGACAGAGTGGATACCTGTTGGGCACATCCAGGGGTTGCCTGATTGGGAAGACATATACGATAAGAGTCAAGTGGAAAAATACTGCCGTTTTAATTAACCAGCAAGCACCCAATACACCAGTGCAAAATCCTGGAAAACTGTATTGGAGATCTCAACATATCCTAGACATTGATGTGGGGCTTCCTACTTCCTAAATCTAAGGCAATTGTGTCCATGCACTCTGATCAGAAGTGCCTCAAAGGTGTGGCGATGCAAGTTCTGCCTAGTCTCCCTAACAGCACAGAGCTGGTAAAGAAAGAGAAGAAGGTGCAGTCCCAAAGTGGGCTCTGCCCCCATGCAGACTCAGAGGAGGAGTCCTGCCTTGAGTGAAGGGCCAAAGATGAGCAGATGGGGGACTGTGCTTAAGCAACGACCTCCACCTCAGTGATCATGTCTGTGTATGGAGGTGATCCAGGGACCCTGGGCTCCCACCAGTCACCGCAATACACGCCTGCCCTGGGGAGGAGTAAGAAAAGGGAGGAGGCAAGGCCTCAAATGCTAAACTGCACCCCCACCTTTGGGGGCCCAGGCAAGAATGTGGGCAGAACACAGGGAATTTCATTCTCCAATATGACTTCCAGACCTGGATTTCTAGCCAAGTTTGGAGACGTTTCCAAAGCTGAAGGAAGTAAGACCAGCAATCCCAAATCACTGCACGCTCTGTGGCTGACGAGAGCCAAGGTCTCCGCTGGCTGCAGTGCCATGAGCCCAGAGAGTGCATGTGCTTGTTTTCCTTTTCCCAGAAAACCCCCGGGAGTCCTGTTTCGACCCTGGATCCATCAAGAATGGCACGCGAGTGGGTTCCGACCTGAAGCTGGGCTCCTCCATCACCTACTACTGCCACGGGGGCTATGCAGTGGAGGGCTCCTCCACCCTGACCTGCATCCTGGGGCCCGATGGGAAGCCCGTGTGGAATAACCCCCGGCCAGTGTGCACAGGTCGGGGAGCCGGGGTGTGAGGGAGCCGAGCGGGAGGCAGGGTTCTCAGAGGGGGCTCCTGGGGCTCCCTGAGGATGAGAAGGGCTGGCAACTCCCTAGGAGTACTAGTCCCTGGGGGCAGGTCATCCAAAAAGCAGCAAGTCACTTTGCAGCCCCACTTGCCTGCAGAGGAGGCTCCTAAAGTGCTTCCCAGGCTGTGCCTGCTGGGACTGATATCAGTGTTGACAGCAGACAAGCACTGGTATGGGCCCAGGGGGTCCTCCATAGCAGCAGGGGTGGGTTTCAGGCTGCCTGCCAGGCCCAGGATGGGTGTCTTGGGGAGGACACTGTCCTCAGAACTCCCCATCCAGGACAGTAACTGCGTACAGAGGGTCAACGCCACCGGGGCAGACACTCAGGCTGGGAGTGAACAGATGGCTGGTGACAGGCCTGCAAGGCCACCTGATCCTCTTGTCTTTTTTGTCTTTCAGCTCCCTGTGGGGGACAGTATGTGGGTTCAGATGGAGTGGTCTTGTCCCCCAGCTACCCTCAAAACTATACCAGTGGACAGATCTGCCTGTATTTTGTCACCGTGCCCAAGGACTATGGTATGAGGTTGTGTTTGTCTGGGTTTGCTGACTCCCAACTCCTCAGGCAGCTCCTAACGGCATCCCAACCCCATGCCCAACTGTATCCACTCCCCTGGTGGGAAGGGCTCCATGCAGGACCGCTGAGCACTGACGCATGAAGTGGGCTGTAGGATCAGTGACGTTGAACGAGGAAGGGCACAAGAGAGGCCAGCCCAAACCAAGGGACAGGCCTGGTGAGGAACAGCCAGGACAGAAGGAAGGCAGGATGCAGGAGTCCCCCAGCACAGGCTAACTAGGCACCCAGGGGAGCATGGCCCAGGGCAGGAAGCGGGAAGGATGGGAAATGCTAAGGGCGCTGGGAGCCTCATCGTCCTGGCTCTCCTGAGAGCCGGAGCTGGTCCGGCAGCAGTCGATCAGTAGGACCAACAAGAAAACCGTGAGGAGCAGGCCAGGACTCTGAGAAGGCCGAGAAACCTCCAGATTCCAGCACCCCAGGCTAAAGAAGCCAGGCTGTCACCTGGTTGGTAGTGGGGACAGTTAAGAGTGTTGCCAGCCCTGGAAGTTTCAGGAACTTCCCCAGGGGCACAGGCCGATTGTATCTGGGCTATCAGGTGAGCTGCCCACTTCCTTCTCCCTTGATCTCCTCTTTGGAGGAATAAGAATGATTCATGAACAGTTGCTGTTGGGCAGGGCAAGGAGAATCTGTGTGTCCTGACATCTAGGAGAGACACAGGGCAGCCTGCAGAGTTGGCTGCTGGTTCCCAAGAGAAGGATGGAGAGAGCACAGGGCAAGGCCTGATGCCAGTCCCCAAACTTTTATAAGCACCACTTAGAACCATGCGCCCTGCTAGATACTGGGCAGCAGGGACGAGAGAGACTGCTCCCCCATCGTCTTCGCCCACCGCTCCGGCCACTGCACGCACTCCCAGCCCAGCACCCTCACCCTGAGGACTGCGTGCACACTCTCCCCAGCACATCCCGTGGTAGGAGCTTGTGACCTGCAGGGTCACAGTCAGAAAGGCGCTGAAAGAGTATCCAGTCCAATCTGCCACCCAGATGGGAAGATGCATGTACTTTGTGCTTAAGTTCCTCCAGTAAGAAAGCGCTCACACCTTTGCCATCAGCCAACACACAGCCTGGCCAGCTTCTCTGAGCCGAAACCTCTATGTGGAGAACTGGCCCTCAGAAGGGCCAGGGTCTGTCCCACCTTCTCTTCGCCAATGCTCCTGAGCCAGGGATCAGAGCAGATTTTTGCCTCTGGGTCTGGAATTCTTGTCCCCCGCTCAGCTCTCAGCTCTCGCATCCTCATCACAGGTCTGTCTATCACCCCCGATCCAGAGTGGCCTGCCTTGCCCTTTCATTTTTAGCCATTACCAGTAGAACTTAACACTCCCTGAAATTACCTTATTTATTTACTTATGTCACTTTGTTTCTCTTTCGACTGTCTCTCCCTAGTGGAAGGCACACTGAAAACAGGAGCCCTGCTTAGCCTGTTCACCTTTGTAGGGGAGAGTATGGTGGTGCCTCTGTGCGCCCCTGATTCAGTGCCCATGTTCTGGACCCTGAAATGTACTCTCCCTCCTGCTCCTTGACCCGTGAGTTGAGAGCTAAGAATCTCTTATTCCAATCACTGTTATAGTCACCCTTGCAAATGCTTCTCCAAGCTCTGTCAACTCGATGAGCTCCTCACTGTGCCAACACACATGCACGCGCGCACACACACACACACACACACACACACACACACACACACACAGCCTTCTACATGCTCAAAACATGAGCCAAAGTAGCATTTTACCCTGATTCTTACCTCTGATGGGAGCCCAGTGCAAGCAGAATGAACAGGATCTAGCAGATTGAGGAACTGGAGCTGTGCCCACCACAGCAGTGTCCATAACCTTAGTCCCTGCAGCAGTGATTGGCAGAAGGATGGCTGAGAAAAACCCCTTGAGACTGATAAGCATCATGGCAGAGCCCTTAGGCCTTATCTATGGGGGACTTTCAAGGCCCTGGTTCACAGGCTCTCAGCCCTCTTCCCAGATCTATCGAAGGGAACTCTCTTACTTTCTGAGTTTTAGCTTCTTTATCCATAAAGTGTGTAAGCTACCTGGCAGAGTCATGAGTGAAGAAGAAGATGTAGGTGGCAGCATGGTACATGGCACAGAGGACAGTTAATAAATGTCATTTTACCTCTTCCTTCTGGGCTTTGCCAGAGGGAAATGCGGTAGAGATCTTTGCCCGTCCCGCAGACACGTGCTCCTTCCCCACAACAGGCTGCTATCTGCTGCCATCCTCATTCCTCTCCACTGGTGGATCCTGTGTCCAGGACTGCCCAGGTTGGCTGGATCTTTGAGGAAGAAGTAAGAGAGAATGCAGAGTCCTGAGAGCACATGGAAAACGGGGTGTGACAGAAAGCCCTTTCCTATCCTGGAGTAGGCTGCTGCAGCTTCATGTGGAAAAGGAAGATTAGCCCGGGGCTGAGCAGCCAAGCCCTTCCTAGCTCCCCAAATCTGGGGCCTGGTGCTGGTCAGTGTGTGAGGTGGCCACTAGAGAGACTTACCTAGCAGCCCTCCGAACCAACAACTTCCTCCGAGTCGCCCTGCTCCTGGCCTGCACCCGCCAGACTCCCAGTCCTTGTGCCATCATGGCCGCCCAGTCTTCCGCCCTGTCTTCCGCCCTGAGATCACACCCTTTCCTCCACAGTGGTGTTTGGACAGTTTGCCTTCTTCCACACGGCCCTCAACGATGTGGTGGAGGTACATGATGGCCACAGCCAGCTCTCCCGGCTCCTCAGCTCCCTCTCGGGCTCCCATACAGGTACCCAGCCTTGGGACGGTGGTGGGCGGGCTGGGGTGTCCGTCTGCTGAAAGGGAGGGAGCCCTGCAAGCAGGACCACAGCGGTTACAGACAGCTTTGTGTTTGTCAGGCCGGTGGCTGTCTCTGCAGCAGAGCCATCAGCTGCTAAGAACCCACACACAGAGGGGGCTCCAGAAACTCCTGATCCCAAGCTGTGTGGACTCCGCCCCCAGGTGGGGTAGCATGCCCCCCGTTGGCTTGCATTGAGAGTCAGCATGCTTTTCCAATTATAAACCTGTTGCATTTTCATTATAGAAGACTTGGAGGCAAAACAAAATAATTGTATAGAAAATTAAAATAAAGACCACCCAGAAAGAACCTTTGAAGAAAAACAATGGAGTGTATTTCCTTCCAATCTTTATATCTACTTAGATTAAATCTTTTACATACTTTGTGGAACAAAACAGTGTACATATTGTTATTGAAGGCATTGTGAATGTATTTCTGTCATTATTTTCTTCTATAATAGGATTTTTAAATACTGCATAATAGTCCGCCATATAGTTATTTAAAATTTATGTAATGAATTCCTATTATTGAACATTTAGAGTGTTTCTAATTTTTCTCTCTTAGGAATAGTAATTCAGCATATTATACATATGTCTTTAGACACATCTCCATTAGATTAGATTATTTAGAAGGAGAATTGCCAAGTTAAAGGACATGTCTGACCTTTCAGGCTTTTTATACAGATTGTCAAATATTCTTCTAGAAAGTTCTTGATACTTTGTTCACCAATAATACATAAGAGGGCATGTTTAATTCTCACAAAAACTTGGTCATTTTTTTAAAGCATTGTCAGTTTGAAAAGGGAAAATGGTGTCTCTTTTGCAAAGGAAAGGTACAGGTAGGAATAAGGTGAGGAGGCAGGTAGACCTGGGACCTTGGGAGGTGTGTGGACGGCACCCAACCTCTACCCCACCAAAGCCTGCTGGTATCTCACTTTTTAATCTGCCTTTTCTTTATTACTAGTTAACATTTTAATAATGTATTTATTGGCCCATGTATTTTTTTCTGGTGAATTTACTTGTAAATTAGTGTCGATTTTTCAATTAGCATTTGTTTCCTTATTTACTTAGTAAAGCTCCATACTGTTATAGGCTATATATATAGTGTCTGCCATAAAAATCTCTTCTGTATTATTTGCTATAAAAAGCTTTCCCCTCTAGTTGGTCATTTGCCATTTAATTTTCTTCAGGGTGTGTTTCAGTGTCAGAAAATCTAAAGTTCCCATAATATCAAATCTATCAATGTTTTCTTTAATAGTTTTTGCCTTTACATTTATGCTGATGAAATAAATATCCCTCTCCTTATTGTTTTTTGCTACTTTTTAGTTTCATTTGTTTTGCTTTAATGCCTTTGGAATTTATTTTGATTTATTATTTTTACATAGGAAATCTAACCATATTCTTTCAAATTTAATCAGTTGTCCTAACAAAATTTTTCAAAATGCCAGATTTACATGTATTAAAATTTCATGAAGTTAAGGGTGTGTTTCTGGACTTTTTATCAGTTTCCTCTAAGTGTCTCTTATTCTTGCATCCCTGTCAAAAAGCCTTACATATTATACTAGTATAATATTTAATATTATAATAAGTGTACACATATAGTACTGAAGCCCCCTAGTTATTCTTCGTTTTTAATGCTTTCTTGGCTGTTCTTGCTTGCTTTTATTTTCAGGTAAGGCCTGAAAACACTTTGTTCTGTTAAAAAAAAATGGTAATGCATTTTAAAAAAGAAAAAAGAAAAGTGCAGGCAAGAAAGAAGGCGAATAGGCAGGCAAGCAGGAAGCAAGAGAAGGAAAATCATCTTTTATTTTATTTTTATTTAGTTGTTGAACTGGTTGCTTCCCTCCCAGGGCCCAGGACTGGAGCCCAGAGGTATGTAGCCTGCCTCTTTGGAGGCGGTTGACCCACCACTGCTCTACTAGGGTGCCCCTGGAATTCTATTTTAAGCTTCTACATTAATTTGGAGAACTCATGTGTGTATAATATAACACTTCTTCCCATCCAGGAACGTGGTATGTCTCTTTACTTCCCTGTTTTAATGTTTAGAAAAGTACTGTATAATTTCCATTTAAGCAGTCTCCAGTTTTTGTTAACTTCCTTCCTCGATATTTGATTATGGTTTTTGTTGGTTTCATTGCTACCGTAATCACTCTTCTCCAACCCCCTATTCTGTCCTCTAGCTGATCTTTACTAGTATATTGGAAAACTAGCACATTTGGCATATTCATTTCATATAGTCACTGCAGACTCCATAATAAATAATGTCAACGCTCTTGACCAAGTCTCTGACTGCTTTGGGCAAAAAGCACAACCATCTGCAAATAAATGTGTGCTCTTATTGGGTCTCCTTTTCAGTGGCTTTTTTAATTTTCTTCCATGGTTATTGGCCTATTCAAGTAGATTAATATCACTATTGAGCCTGTATTTTAGTAAAAATCCTCCCAGTATTGTGACCTGGTTTGTATAATGTGCAATGGTGATGTTCTCTCGCCTTTGCTCTAGTGGTTTCATCCCCTGCCTCGTGGTGCTAACTGCTGCCTTCCATCTGCTGACCCTCCTCAGCTGGACCAGGGGTTTGGTGTTGTTTCTGTTTTTGTGTTATTTTGCCTTGTATTGCTTCTGCTTTCTAATTCCTCTGTGGAGTTTGTTATTATTTTCTAATTCGTCAACCTTTGCCATTACTTCATAATGCCTCTGCTTTTTTCCCTTCTGATTATTTTGTTCTTGTTCTAAGTTCTGGGAATGAGAGCTTTGCTCCCTGTTTTCTCTGTAATAAAGAGCGTGTGTGCAAGATACATTCACCTCCAAGCAGTTTTGGCTTCACACCATAAATTTTGATACATACCATTTTCATGATCATTGCTTTCTAAATAATCTGTGAGTGATGGTGTTTTACTCTTTTTTTTCCCAAGACTTATTTTTAAATGTCTCTCTGTTCCCTACCTCCCAGAACTTGGACTTTATTCTTGTTACATTTAAACATTTATGTTAATTTCTATTTTTATTGCCCCTTAGAGAATGCACCAGCGTGTATGTTTCTACTTGAGGAATTTGAATGAGTACCTTTCAGTAGCCAAGGGCTTTTCATTTAATTCCCTAAGTGTCTGAGGAGACTGTGTGTTCTCTGTAGGGTCCGGAGGCCATGGGGAGAGAGAAAGCGTGAGAGCTGAGACCGCTGTCCTGCCTGGACTGCTAGGCAATCCAGAAACCCGTGGGCACACTTGACCTTGTCTGCACTCCTTTGCCTCTTCTCTAAAACACAGTTTTACCTCCTAGAGTCACTGTTAGGATGAGACGAGCTTTGTAATAGCCATTAGATGTCTTACTCAATTTTATCATCGTTATCTATTATATCAGTAGTTCTCAACCCAAAGATTTTCCTCTGCCATGGCCCCACACACAGCATCCCCAACCAGGAGTCTAAGTCAGGATGCTGTGGGGTGTGAGGTAGGATGCTTTTGCATAAGAGAGAGAGCAAGAGAGTGGGATAGAGAAGGCTAAGGGTAGATTAGGAATCATTCTAGAAACAGATACAGAAGTGTGGGTAGAGATAGAAAGTGATAGATAGGTGTACACTGCAGGTCTGAAGATGTAAATCCAGATCCACATAGATGTACAAATGTAGATGAACACTTCTAATAGACATCTAGATGGGTGGGTGGATGGATAGATGGATGGGTGGATGGATGGATGGGTGGATGGATGGATGGATGGATGGATGAGTGATTGCATGGATGGATGAGTAGAACCTATAAATATAAACGTCAGCATGCTCAAGTCATCACTTAACCTTCATTTGTAGAAATACTCATGATGAGTCACTGATCACAATGGAGTGAAGTGTGTCCCTCGCCCTGAA
The DNA here is from genome assembly GCA_004363575.1 of Solenodon paradoxus. NCBI lineage: Eukaryota > Metazoa > Chordata > Mammalia > Eulipotyphla > Solenodontidae > Solenodon > Solenodon paradoxus. The sequence goes on from RJWH01001678.1 coordinate 23,070, forward strand.
GGGTGTTGAGGGACCAGAACCAGCATGAACACCACTCACTCCTCAGAAATCTTCTTTGGGGTTTCTATTTAGTGTATCATTGATTCAGAATATGGTGGGAAAAGATCTCCCCCCCACAACAGTGATATTTAGTTGTCTCGTGTTTCTAACACGGCTGTATCTGTGTTTGCCTCATATATCTTTCCTCATTTTATCTGAGAATCTTCCTTTGTAGAGAAAGTTTCCTTGCTTTACAAGTGAGGCATTGGATCTGATGTTTGTCATCTTGTATCGTTTCTCCTGGGTTTCTGTTGATTTGCTTCACCCCTTCATCCCTGACTCATCTCGATAAATTCAAAATTTAATTGTACATAGTACTTAATTTCTAATTACGAACGTCTCCAAACACAATATTTTTTAATTGTGCAGAGTTTTGTTACCTCGTTAGCAATAACTATTGGGATGGCATTGCATTTTCCTGGTTGCCTTTAGCCCTGAGAGTTTTGATTTCCCTACTTTTGTTTCTTTTTACCTTTCTTTTTCTTTTTTTTCTTTTTTGGTAGAGCTCTTCCCTGCAATATGTTCTGTCACCTTATGTTATGAGAATACCTTTCCTTTCACATATCACACAAATGACAATTTGCCTGTCAATCAAATTATAGGGTTACAAACTTCTTTTAAACTCGTAGCAATTGTTTCACTGTATTCCAAAGTGAATATTGCAGACTAGTCAGAGTCCAACCTGATTCTTTATTCTTTAAATTAAAAAGCCCACTAGGGTATTTCATGGTATAAATTTCTTTTCATTAATTAGATCTGGCACCTTTTGAACAATTTAAGTCAGAATCTCACGTTCTTAAGCTTGGGAAAGTTGCCTTCATTCATTTTTTTTCTCCTTCAATTTTTTGTCTTTGCTCTCTCTTTGGAATTCCTGATATATGTTTATTGGCTTTTTTTTTTTTTTTTTTTGCCTCTATCTTCCAAGTCACTTGTCATTCCTCTCATTATTTTAATCTCTTTATCTTTTTTCTGTGGATTCTGGAAGAATTTCCCAAATTCAATCTATTTGGTGGATCAATTTCGAGTCCAGCTGCCGCGCACGCATGTGTCTCACCTCTGTGTCACCTTTACTGCTCTCAGGACCGCCCTTCCGCCCATCGTCCTCCTCTGAGTTCACAGATGCAAGACTGGTGATCATCCTGTGACCACCGTGACTGAAAACCATCTGAGATTTCAGCCTATCCTTTCTTGTCATTCTCATACAAGTATTTGCTTTGATGTCTCTGAATAGCCTGCATCCTTAAAACTTTGGAATCTTTTGTGATGTCCACTGATGTTACTGGGCACTTACCCATGGAGTGGGAGGTCCATGTGTGCCCAGGTCAGGAAACCAAAATGGGCCCTGTTAGAGATTTCAGGTGTCCTAGTCACCCACGTCAGCCCGGAGATGGGAGGATGGAAAGACTGAGCTTTGTTCTGCTCACCAACATCAGGAGGAGTTGGAGATGGTGGTGGTGAAAAAAAAGAGACTTTCTTTTTTCTTTGGCAGTCAGAAGTTAGCTGCAGCAGTAACTAGCCATAGCTAGTCAGACCCAGCCGTCTGGGTCACATGTAAATGTAAGTGTGTTGAACAAAAGACTCTCCATTTACCCAGGCCAAAGCATCACGAGGAGTTTCTGGAAGCCCTGGTGGGCCTCACATGGCTTCCCTCAGGCTCCTCGGTTCAATCTGACATCAGCCTCATGGCAGTGGAATTGTCATCAGGTTTTCTATCACCTCTGCTTCCCTTCTGACAGGGGGATCCTTACAGCCACAGATAAGCAGCCTGCAGAGGGGCCCTGTCATTGCCTGCCACTCCATGTCCCCTCAGCTTCCACATGAAAGTGATGACGGCAGGTCTGGGCTTCAGTTACAGTTCAGTGGGTGCCGGCTCTGCTGTGTCCGTTGCCATACCAAGCAGAGGCTCTGCCTGTGTCTCTGACAGGAAGGCTGTCGGGCTCCCCCAGCTTCCTCTCCCATTTGTCCCCAGTTTGTGTGTTATGGGTTGGGTGACATAAGTCCTGCTTTGCCTGGGACGGTCCCAGATTTCACTCAGTGTTGTCCCGGTATGATGACTGATGGCATGCCCTTTCACTCTCAGCCGTGTCCTAGTGCGAGCAATGCATTACACAATCACTCTGGTGATCGATCATTTCACAGAGCATCTGGGAAGGGCCACTTACTCTCAGATAATCACATCACCCTCCTTCCCAGACGCTGGGGCCTTTTTAGAAATCATATTGATGTCAGTTTTCCAAGTAAACCTCCATTCAGTTGAAAATGGCCATTCACCCCATCCCTGGGGGTCTACACATCTTTGGAAGCTTTCTCCTCTCCAGGCAGGTTCGTCTCATCTTTCTGAGCCTCTCTTTCTTGATCTGAAAATGGGAGGTTCTGAAGTCTTGCCATGCCAGCCTCACATTGACTGTGGGCCAAAGAAAGGCCCTGCAGAGAAGCTTCCTGTAAACTATAAACTATAAAGCGCGTTAAGAGTGTGAGGCTTGATTTCGAGAAGACCTGGGATGAAGAAGGTTTGCTGTGTGGGGTATGGGCACCCGCTTCTTCCTGGCCGGGATTTTATTTGCTGGGTCTGACTTCTGGGCTCACTGTCTTCTCTTCCCTCTTGACCCTTATCTCGGCAGGAGAATCACTGCCCTTGGCCACCTCCAATCAAGTTCTCATTAAGTTCAGCGCCAAAGGTCAAACACCAGCCAGAGGCTTCCACTTTGTCTACCAAGGTATGCAGGTTGTGGACATGGACGCCATAAAGATGGCCTTGGTCCTTGAGCGTCTCAGTGACCAAAGGAGCAGGGACCTTTGACCCTTGGTTTGAGACTCATTCCTTTGGGTGTTTGGGGGCAATTACTTAGACTTAGGGTATGGAGGGCAGTTCCCTGATTGCAGTTGCGTTTTACTCACTTACGTACCCAACAGACATTTTTTGATGAAACTCCATGTTGAAAGAGGGGAGAAATCAGATACCTGTATGGTACAGGTATGGCACAGCCCCAGTGGCACTGGGAACACCAGTCTCTTGCCTGGACTCGCTCCCATGGAGATGGTTCATCTGTGAGGCACAGCAGAGGTGTCGGGGAAGAGCGGGCTTTGCCATGAGATGAGCATGAGCTTGAATCCCAGCTCTGCCATGTTCGAGCGGGGTACCACCTATTGCACCTCTCAGCCCTCTTCCTCGCAGACAATATTATGATTAAAGTGGAGTTTGCAAAGTAGCCAGTGCCAAGCAGGCAACGGATGTGTGTTCCCTTCCTGACTGGTCCTGAAGAACAAGTCTTGGAGCGTTGGCTTTGCCTGCAGGCCCCAACCTCTCCTTGTTCAAGAGAAGGTCCCCTACTCTAGGCCTGGATTCTAAGAGTGTTCCTATCACTCAGCTGCTCAGATGGGCTCCATTTCCTGCACAGGGGTAATCTTGATATGCGCCTGGGGCCTGGCAGGTCGTTGTGGGGAGGGGAGAGCCAGGTCCTGGGAGTAGGGTCCTGGGTCTCAAGGCACATGGTAAGAAGAGGCCAAAGGCATTCAGGGAGGGGGAGGGCCATCCTGGGAAGAGGGGACGAGGGTCCTGCTGAGCGAGGGGCTTCATTGGGAGGGTCAAGAACATAACTAGGCCCGACATCTGGGCCCAGGAGGTCCACACTCCTGCCCATGGACCTTCTGCCCACCCTGTGGGTCTGCACAGCTTGTCTTTGTGCTGTGCGCAGCATTCTGAGTCCGGCTCTGTCAGTAAGATAGACGTCATCCGAGAACACCCTCTCCCCCTACCCCAGCGAAAATGCCAGAGCCTCTCAGGGTCCCATCCAAGCAGTCTCAGCTCCAATCCCATGCCCATCCCTGAGCTAGTTCCTAGCGGGGACAGACCTGCCCCTCAGTGCCCTTGTCCCCCTCAGCGGTGCCTCGAACCAGCGCCACGCAGTGCAGCTCTGTGCCGGAGCCCCGCTATGGCAAGAGGCTGGGCAGTGACTTCTCCGTGGGGGCCGTCGTCCGCTTCGAATGCAACTCCGGCTATGCCCTGCAGGGGTCCCCAGAAATCGAGTGCCTTCCAGTTCCCGGGGCCTTGGCTCAGTGGAATGTCTCGGCGCCCTCTTGTGTAGGTGAGCACTCCCCGGGACTTGGGGAGGGTGGACAGCAAGCAGACCTTCTGCCTGGGGAAGGCAGCCCCAGGACACAGCCGCTCCTGGCTCTCAGCATCACATACATCGGGCATCCTGCTCCCCTGGAATCGAGTGATCCTGGGCGGTGGGGTGAAGACAGCGGGAGGAGGAGCGGCGGTTGCCGGTGGAGGGGTGGCGACGGGAGGAGGAGGCGTCGGGGAGGTGGCAGGACTGGGGCCCTTGGGAGAAGGTGGCGGGAGGCAGAGTTAGAGGGGACCCGGAGGACTCTAACTGGGGAGGCTCCCGAGGGGACCCACAAAGACAAGGCGGAGAGCCGCTGACCAAGCTGCTCCTGTGCAGTACCGTGCGGAGGTAACCTCACCGAGCGCAAGGGCACCATCCTGTCCCCTGGCTTCCCAGAGCCCTACCTCAACAGTCTCAACTGCATGTGGAAGATCATGGTCCCCGAAGGCGCCGGCATCCAGGTAGGAGCAAGGCAGGTGGCTGGGAGGGGAAATGTCAGCCCAGCCCCTGCCCCTGGGCCAAGCATGGAGGTGAGGCTCACAAGCAGGAAAACACCATAGAAAATTCCAGAATCTTCAGGGGGCCTGAGGAGAGGGTCAGGGTGGGCACTCAGGCCATCAGGGAAGGCCAGAAGGAGTGGGTCTGGAGCTGGCGTGCGACGAACTGGGAGGATTCATAGATGCTTTTCATGTGATTGAGGGGTTGTTGCCTTACACTGTGGGGGCAGAAGAGAGTACATTGCAGGTAAAGGGAGGGTGCAAACCCACACGCACAGGGGAGTTGGGGAAGCACCAGGCTCACTCCTAGGGTGTCACACCTCAGCCTGAGCCAGGGGAGCAGACTTGGGGCTGACACAGGGGCCCAGTGATAAGAGCCCGGCAGGGGAGGCCCAGACTGGTGTGGTGGCACGCAGAGGGCACACGAGACCAGCAGAGGGACAGCAGGCAGGGACTCGAGTGGACAGGCCTGGCTGGGAGCAGGTTACGGGTTGATTGCCACAGGATGTCTGATGCAGTCAAGACAGGACAGTGGAGGAGCCCAGGGAATGTTCAGGTGATAAGGAGGGGCCATCGGGTTGAAGGGTTCCCACTTCCTAGAACTTCCTCTCCCCATTCTCTGCTTGGGAGAGCCCCCCCACTGTCTTCCTGTCATTCCTTCCACCTCCGTCCCCCCCACGCAATGAGGACTTCTGGGAGGTGGGGTCCACATCTTCCTTCGAGAGGAAGTCGCCCGGCACCGGTCAGTCCAGAGACCCTGCTGAGTAACAGGGAGCGGGGCAGGGGCAAGGAGGGAGGGCGCACACCCTAACCGGCAGTTCGCTCCCCCGCCTTCCCAGATCCAGGTCATCAGTTTTGTCACGGAGCAGAACTGGGACTCCTTGGAAGTGTTTGACGGCGCAGACAACACTGTGACCATGTTGGGCAGCTTCTCAGGTGAGGCGGGCCTCCCAGGGACCCCGGCCCAGAGGCAGTGCTGGACTTGGTGGCGGGGCTGCTGCTGCTGCTGCTGTGGAGACATAGTCCCCATGCCATCCAGGTCCTCCTGTAAAGTGTGCAGCCGAGTGGCTTTGAGGGTGTCCACAAGTTTCTACAGCCATCACTGCTCTCTGACCCCCCAAACATTGTCATCATTCTGAAAAGAAACCAGATGTCCATTTCTGTCACCCCAATCCCCCCGCTGAGACCCCAGCCGCCTGTCCATGTCATGGGCGTGCTTGTTCCAGGCGTCCCGCGTGAATGCAGCTCTGCACGCCGTGGCTTCTGAGTCCTGACGTCTTTCACTCAGCATATCGGTTCCCGGGGTCACCATCGTGTCCCTGCGTCAGCGCTTCCTCATGTGGACGGGGCACTTTAGTTGATCTGCTTAACGTTTCTTGTCACCACTGGGTGGCTGTGACAATGCTGCTGCTGCGAACATTCGGGTCAGGTTCCTGTGGCAGCCTTTTCCATTTGCGGGTGTAAACCTGGGAGTGGATTCTTGGGTCCTATGGAGACTCTGTATTTAACTTTTCCGAGGCGCTGCCAAGTCATTTTCCAGAGTGACTCTACCGTTCTCCATTCCCGTGATAGAATTCTGAGTGCGGTGTGTGCTTTTGTCCAACAGCCTGGCAATTGCCTGGGTTTTTTAGGCCCTGGACCTTTGTGCTGCCAAAATACAAAAAGGAGTCATGTCCAGATAAACGGCCTCTATTGTCTGATCTTCCCCAAGTAATTTCGAAGACGGAATGTCTTCTGACCTGTCACAGTCATTTTGAAGATGGCGGCAAAGGTTCCCGAGCTCATAGATCCCCGAAGAAGTCACCCGACTGCCGGCACCGGCTGTGCATGTCGTTTGAGGCCCCCCAGCCCGCAGCCACTGGAGACCCAGCACTCCGGGGCGTCAGGTGCTAATGTGCCATTTAGCGAGTTTTCTAAGTGGGGACCTTTGGAGACACTGGGAATGTCAGCTGCCACAAAAGGCAGAGGGAGAAGGGGAGGCGCTGAGGGGTGCGGGAGCCAAGCCTGAGAGGCCCGTCTCCTTGTCCCAGGAACAACGGTGCCTGCGCTTCTGAACAGCACCTCCAACCAGCTCTACCTGCATTTCTACTCCGACATCAGCGTGTCGGCCGCCGGTTTCCACCTGGAGTACAAAAGTGAGTTCCGAGGCTCGGGGTGCAGGGTTCAGGGTGGGAGCCGACAGGGACCGTGTGTGCTCCGCCCTCCGTGTAAGCCTCACCGCAGACCTGGATGAGGAGGCCAAGACCCAAGGAAGGTCTGCCACCCCCCCGAGATGGCACAGCCAGTTGGTGGAGAAAGGCAGGCGCACCGAGACGTGCCTGGCGGCGTTACACGTGCTCTCGTGGGGGTCTCTGGGTGGGGAGAGGTGGTTCAAAGTGCGAGTGGCCGCTTCCACCTGAGGCAGGAGGAGAAGGGAATGTCATGAGGAACATCGAGAGTCTACAGCAGGGCGACTCCTGTGCAAGGTGCCCACCGGACAGAGATGGCTAAGGCCTGGTCCCGCTCTCAAAAGCGCAAAATCGCAGGGCAGATGGCGCCATGGGAACAGTAACTGCAGTGCGCTGACGTGCTGAGGTAGACAGGTGAGAGCCACCGCTGGCCAGGTGAAGGCTGACGGAGGGAAAGCCTGAGCTGAGTCTGGCACGAGAGGTAGGAGGCCTGTCCCTGTGATGGACTTGACCAGGCCTTTGGCAGTATGGACAGTGCGGTGGGCGCTCCGCTGCATGCAGGAGGCCGGAGAGGGTCCGCATGAACCCTCTGCCGATTTCCAGGACACAGGAACTTGCTCCGGGTGGCAGCGAGAGGGTAGGATGGAACCCCGGAGACTCCAGGCCTCAAGGCACTGATGCGTGTGCCTCGTGGACCAGGCCGGGGCAGTGTGAAGCCCAGACCCTGGGCATAGAGGACAAACAGGGACGTCTGAGGCCTCCCTCCTCCAGCCTCTAAGGCTTCCCTCCCCGGACGAGGGAGAGATCAAGGTGTCTTGAATAATTTGCATTCTTCCTTTTACCCTCTTTTCTCTGTCCTCTCTAGTTTTGTTCCCTTCTCCAGTGTTTTCATTTGAGTCATTACAAGTGCCCTAGAATCTTCTCTTTTCTTTCTTCTTCCAAAGATACACTTCCTCCCTAAACTTGTTTGCCATCTTTCTGCCTCCTTCCTAAGGAAAATTCACCTCTTAGTTGTTTTGTTTTTATCTTAAAAGACGCTGGTGGTTTCTCAGTAGTTCGTGCTTGTGAGGCACTGACCTTTCAAGGTGGAAAGAGCTACGGGGAAACGGTGGTTCTATTAGTATTTGGAGACTGGCGGTCCTAGGAGCCAAAACCCTGTAGTGATGTTTTTGTTTTGTGGATTATCCACAAAGAGGGTGCAGAAGAGCAGAATAAACCGTTTGTGTAGAGCCAAATGGTTTTGAAGGGTACTGAAAAGTCATATTACTGTGATGACTCACATTTAATGTTTATTTAATTGAAATGGAAATGGAACAATATGCTTTCAAAAGTAATAAATCGCATATGATAAAAAATGATTCTTCCTTTGTCGTAAGCATGGCTTTCATAAAATCAAGCTGTGCTATGCGAAAGAAATGAGAATGGACTTTTCTCTGTCTCCCTCCTTTCTTTCTGGTTTTATTTTTCTCCCCCATTCCAGTTTTTTCTACTTTTCTCCTACTCTTTTGCTCTTGCTTTCTCTCCTCTTTTCTGTCCTTCCTTCTCCTCGCTGTTATTCCATCAAGTGGGTCTAGAGTTACTACATCGTTAGCAGCCCAGTACTGAATTGCATTTCTTGAAGTGCGGGGAAGAGTGAGGAGAAAGAGACAAGGTGACAGTCACAATGAAGTGCTTCAAATTCAGTTTAATGATTATTTTAATTCTGTCCTTAGGATCTTTTGCCTGCCTGCTGAGATTTGCAGCCAGAGTCCCCAAACACTTTTCATTTCCAAGTTGGGACATCCACTTCTTAATAGCACATGTAGGACACGGAGTGCCAAGGAAGGGAGCCAGGAAACCCTCTGGAGTGATAACAGTGTTGTGTAATTTTGATGGAGGCTTGAGTTACACAGATGGATGCTTTTGTCAAGACTTAGCAAGTGGCCACTTAGGGTTTGTGTGATTCCTTACGTGTACACATCCCTCAGAAGAAAAAATACACAGAGTTATCTCTGGCTCTCGGCTCCATCGGCAGTGTGAGGATGCCTTAGCTGCCGCAGAGGAAGATGGTGCCGAGGGCTGGTGGTCGAGGCTGGCTCGTTGTCCCCACTCCTGTTCTTCAGACTCCCGGCTCCCTGCAGGCACTGCCTACCCATGGGCTCCCTGGAAAGCCTGTATCTCCCAAGGGACCTGGGATTTACTAAGAGGACTTTCTACCATACAGCCTCTACCAGGGATCTAACGGGAGGGCTGAGGCTGCCCTCTCCCAACCTCTTTGGACCATACAGGTGCCCAGGGTCAGACCCAACCACAAAGTCTGTTCACCCATATGCTTTCCTCTCCATTCTGCCACCCTTGGTGAAAGAAATGCTCTTTGGAATAGGTCAGGAACTCGATAAACAACCCCCTGGCCTCATCCTGAGTCTCCCAGCCTTCATCCTAGAGAAATGCATGCCAAGTCCTGTCCATCAAGACCGGGGGATATAAATAGAGCAGTGTAAATGCCCACACCTGCGGATAGACTCCTGCAGGGCACCAGAGAGGCCAGCCCACCATCAGGAGGGGCTGCTCTCCCGTTAGCTGTGGAAGTCAGCCAGGAAGGGGTCCAAAGCAGCATGAAGATGATCTCAGGAGCGGAGACTAAGAGAGCAGGACCAGGGTCAGATGTGCACTCAAGTGGCCTCAAGGTGTGGTCCCCCCTTGGGCAACTGGAATCAGCCTGGGCTTGGTTTGCATCCCAGCTCTGTAGCTTCTAATGGCACATCCTCAGGCCCTTCCACTTACATCCTCACCTGTGAAATAAGCTGTTCAGACCTGCTTCAAGGGGAGGAGCTGATACGTTGACTCTCCTGCTCCTGCCTCACTTGTGGGCGGCGCTCAGTGAGGGCTGCTCCAGATGATCCTGAGGGTGGGCAGGGGCAGGAGGAAGACTGATGCCCTATCAACGCACTGTGTGCAATGCTGGCTCTATCATAAGGATGATAGAACACCCAGTGAACTTGGAAAGTCCAGCAAAGCGAGTGAAGGAGCATCTGAGAGCCTGTCGAGGTAACCGTGAGAAGGGACTGAATTGATCACGAAGGCCCTAGGGTGTCAGAATGAGTAGGCGCGACTCCATATAACCAGTGGCACGGACATGCTTCAAATTGTTGGATCAGGAAAGTCGCCATTCAAGTTGCGATACTGTGAAATATAAATCACGTCTGAGTGGGACTGGATTGGAGCTGCAGTGGCTTGGGCGACGCAGTGGAGGGTCTGGTGCAGCCAGGGTCAGAGCTGTCTTCTCCACGGCAATGAGGATGTGTGGGCCCTGCACACCACTGAACTCCTCTCTGATCACTGCTCCTTGTCTCTTTAGCCTCTCCCGATGTCTTAGCTGTAGAAATTGGCTTCTTAGGGCAAAGAAAATGGAAGTTGGGAGTCAATCAAAGGCAGGAGGGATGTGGGAGGAGCCTCACGCAGAAAGAATTGGGCACTTGGATCCAGGCTAGGGCAGCTCCCTAGGGCGCCTGCTCCAAAGTCCTGCTGAGCCCAGGGGATAGGTGGGCAGTCAGAGCTCCCAGATGAGATGAGACCAGATTGTCCCGAAGAGCTATGCTCTGCCCAGCCTCCCAGCTGTGAGTGGCCTGATTCCCTTTGTGTTCTGTGCAGTGAGTGCGTTGGGAAGTGCTGGTCGCAAGGCCCAGAGGAGAGAAAGCACCATGCGCAGGCTCCCGCCTCCTCCTCTGCCGGCATGGCCCCAGCCACCTGCCACCTTCACCCGCTGGCACATCTGTCTCCCTCCCTCTGTCCCTGTCTTGTCTAGCTGTGGGCCTGAGCAGTTGCCCAGAACCCACCGTGCCCAGTAATGGGGTGAAGACGGGCGAACGCTACCTGGTGAATGATGTGGTCTCCTTCCAGTGTGAGCCAGGATATGCGCTCCAGGTACCTCCCCTTGACACCCAGGGCAGCAAGCGGGTGTCCCCTGAGATGGTGACCAGCCTTGCGCCCGCAGAGCTGCAGTCACCAAAGAACAGGGGGCTTACTCCCTGACTCCCTTACTCCCAGGGAGCAGCTCCTCAGGTCCCCTGGGGACCATTGTCCCCTCCTGGAGTTGTTCATGCAAAAGACAAACTTTGCTGATTTTAGCAGTTTGGCACCAGCCGGCCTCAGATGTATTCCTGCAAAGTTTGGGTTTGATTGGACTTTAGGAAAACTTAATTTTCCTTTCAAGGCCATGGGGGAATCTAGTAATTAAAGGAGTCTCACAAGGAACCTTTAGTAATGAGAATTCTTTAGTAATGGCTGTTAATAAGCACCCTCCCCCAGGTCTCTCTGCCTCTGCCTCCCTCCCCAGCCCACAGTGGGTCTGTGGGTCTTTGTGTGTCTCGTGCCTTAACACACGGCCCCCGAGCGCGCGCCCCGCTCCGCCGGGTTCACCCGCTGGCGCCGTGGGGCCGCGGCCCACGCCTGCCCCTCACTCCCTCAGGGCCACGCGCACATCTCCTGCATGCCCGGCACCGTGCGACGCTGGAACTATCCGCCACCGCTGTGTATCGGTAAGACATCCTGACAGCCACAGTTCATGCAGTGCTGTGTGCTGCCAGGGCTGACGCCCCGGGACACGTCGGGGACGCACGGTCAAATCAACAGCAAGTTTGGTGCTCCAGACCGATGCCTTTGTGTGCGCTCGCTCTCACTCAGCGTTCTCGGGGCCCCGGGAAGCCTTCGCCCTCCAAATAAAAATATTACAGGAGGCTTGCCCATCGGAAAACTTTATGACAGCCGTTCTGATTCCAAATCATCCACCGAATCCCAGATGGACCCCCTCAATCCTCGGGGCTGCTTCCTGTGACTTTTCCTGGGATGTACACAGAGAATCCACTAGCAGAGACGTGATGAGGCTTAACCTGCTTTGGTGTCTTCTCAGAGATAAGTGATGAGAAAGAGATGCCTGGACGCAAGAAAAGACAGGTTGCCACCCTCAGAGGCCCCTCGTCAGCAGAGGGGCGGGGACGCGGGGAACACGTGTGGAGAGGCCCCCCCGTGCCCGGCTCAGGCACCTCTTCCCTCTCGGCCGCATAGGGAGGCAGCCGTCTCTCATTTTGGAAATTAGAAAAATGAAGGATTTTAGGACTAAAGAGAAAGCAGCAGAGTTAGAACCGGGAAGGTAGCTGGAAAGTGTAAATCCAGACCCCAGTGTGGCATCTGGGGCATAAAGGCATTTCCTTCAGCGCTCCCATCAGGTGAGGGCCCGGACCTGATCATCATCAGGGCGACCAGTCAGCCCGAGGCACTTCCCGCACTGTGTCCCAGAGGCCTTCCAAAGGGGCCGCTGGCTTGTGCGAGCAGAGCTGCCCAGGCGAGGGTTTACACGTGGCCAGCCGCGCTCCCGGTGAAGTGCAGTCGTTCCTGCTGGAACCTCCTGACGCCCTGTGACAGGGCTGCTGCTGTTGGCTCCTTTTTACAGGCAGGGGGAACTGAGGCTTGGAGGGATTTTGAGCTCGCCCCAAATCCCACAGAAAGTGGGCCCAGAAGGTCAATGCCGGAGCACCCACTCAGAACCGTGGTCGCGCCCGGAATCCTGAGATGACCCTGCAGTGAGTCGGGCTCCAGCCCCCAGGCCCTCATGGCTGGCTCCCCAGGGGCTGCTGATCCGTTGTCTGAGAGCCCTGTGTCAAAAAGCCAGCTCAGGCCCAGGCTCGTTTGTAAAGAGCCGGCAGAGGGGCACTCGGTGAAGAGAGGGACAAGAGTCGTGCCTCTCCGGGAGCAGAACACTTCTGCTGTATATCCTTTGCAGGGCCTGACCTGCAAAGGGTACATTCAAGGTCAAGAGCCTCTAATGTGGGTGTGGAAACAGCTGAGCAGCCCCGGGATGCACGTACTTCCTTTCCTGAAGCTGCCGGCTGGGCTTCGCCCCGTGCAGGTGTTAGGGCAGCACTGTAGGTGTTAGGGAGGTTCCCTTGGCTGCTCTGAGGGATGTCTCACTGAGAGGAGATTGGCAGCAGCTCCCAGAAGCAGAGGTCGTGTGGCCCTGCGCTCGCCGTCATGCTGTCCTAACCCTCTGCCCGGTCTCGTGGTCGCAGCGCAGTGCGGGGGCGCCGTGGAGGAGATGGAGGGGGTGATCCTGAGCCCCGGCTTCCCGGGAAACTATCCCAGCAACATGGAGTGCTCCTGGAGGATCGCGCTGCCCGTGGGCTTTGGTGAGTGTGCGCACCTGGGCCCCTGACTTCCAGCGGCTGCCGGCTACAGTCACTCTTGTCCAGTCACGGGCATCACGAGCACATGTCGGGGGCACGCAGCGTGCAGGAGGACAAGGTTCTTGGTAGCTGCCTTTATAAGTATTGGAGGCGTGAACGAAAATCGAGGACTGTAGAATGAGAAGTGACTCGGGGATGGTTAAAATGGGGGGAAAAATAATCTGTTTTACAGAGACTGGATCTCAAGTTGTTCTTTTAACTCCGATACCCAATTTCTCCTCCTAATTAAATTGAGCCAAGGTCAATATGAAATCGAGTTTGCATTCCTCATACACACATTCTAGCTGCCGTGGTGATTAGGGGAGGGCTTTTTTGTGCGGCGATGGAGTCTGCCAGGTGTGAGAGGACATGAATCTGGGTACAGGCTGTTACTGCGAATGATTCATGGGGTGTGCCCTAGGAATATAATTTCACCCCAAGTATCTCTGGAAAAGGATTTGTGTTGTCAAGGAACTGATGGACTGTACACATAGGTCCTCCTGCTGAGGTCATTGCTCTGCTCCTAGGAACAAAACATGGACAGTTCCTGCACAGGCCTGTGTGTCCTTTCTTATTTATTTATTTTTTTTAAGGAAAGGTGCAGGCTGAAATGAGGGTGAGCAGAGGCAAGCAGGCAGGAGGAGAGAGGAGGAAGAAACATTCTGTTTAGTGATGTATGTTGGTCGTTCCTGCCTGTCCCGGGATGCGAACCCGAGACCTTGGGATGTCTGTGGACTGGGCCAAACCCCTGCGCCACCAGGGCGCACCATGTGTGTCCTTCATTATTCCGTCTAGAGTGGGGCTTCTGCTGGAGAAGGGGCTTTTAGGAGACAGCAGTCTACGTGGTCTCATTTAAATGTGCTCTGAAAGGAGGAGAGAGACTGGAGACCCTCCAGAGGATAAGTCTTCTGTTTAGTAGCATATTCGGAAATAAATTGGGGATGATGGGGTTGCAAAATGATGACCTTGGCAGCCTTGAGAAACTCCAGATTTGAGACACTGAGGGGAGAGCTATTGGGAGGCCCCTCGGCTTTGCCTCCAGGCAGGTGCCAGAGGAATCTCAGCTGACAGAGGGATGGAGATTGGGCAGCATCTAAAGGAAATTGCTATTCTCTGTGAGTCCTGACATTCAGCCACGAGATACTAATATCTCTAAGTCATGGATACTTATTCATCCTCTAGGGAATAGGCCTCCAGCAGATTCCTGTCACAGAAGGACAGGAGCCCTTGCTTTCACATGAATGGCGGACCCCAACCTACTCCCTAATTTGGCGCCTGGTTTGAGTGTATTTACAGCATTCTGCCACTAGGTGGCGGTGACTTCGTCCACTTCTTTGCAGGCGCTCAATTTAGAAATCCTGCCATCCTTCAAGAGACCCTTCCAGGGGCTCACAGCCCCCAGTGTCGGGTGATGCAATGAACAGTGTCCGTTGTGCGCATCTGTGTACAATGGTGCATGTGGCAGAATTATCTTTTGTTTGGAAATAATCTACATGTTCATTAATATGGGAATAAATAGCATGGTTGGATAATTCATAAAATGAAATTAATTAATATCCAATTAAAATCAACAAGCAATCTATTTGGTATCAGAAAGGATAGATTTTGAACACACAATATTGGAGTGAAAACAAAGTTTACCAAACTGTATGTATAGCATAAGATTACTTATGCAAATGCTTACATTTTAAAAATACAGATATACATTTAAGAATTTTAAAACATGAACAGGAAATAAATCTTTCAGAGTCATGACTGGCTTTGTGGAGGGAAGGTGAGGAATGGGATAGGTCAGGAGACCTGAAGGATCTCTAACACTGTACATCAAGCCTTTATTCTTTAATCAGATGCCAAAAATACCTGCCACATATGTGCTCATTCTAAGCATACTAGAAGTAAAGATGAGCAAATTTTGAAAGTGAAAAGCCATCTGTGATCCCACCATGCAATTGCTAATGCATCATTATTAGCACTCATGATTAAAATGTAACCCATGAAGACGAGAACATTACCAATACAGCCTTGCTACCTGGCAGATGCCCAGTGAATTTTGTTAGTGAACCAGTGTCTTACTATGAAAATTAGAATTGTATGCTCTATATTATTTTGCAGTCTGATTTTCATAACTGGCATGGTGGGCAGTTTCCTATGCTCAAGAAATATAGTTCTTCAATTTCATTTTGACAGTTATCTAATTCTGAGAAATCATGTGATAAACAAGTGTTTAGTATCCCCACCTCTAGTCTCCAAAAGGTATATTAATATGTAGGTTAAGAACTTGATTAGATCCACTTCACTTGTTGGGATATTAGGAGATCTTGATTAATCCAATAAGATATCAGAAGTACAAACCTCACTTGTCTTCTTAATAGAACAGATGGGACAGTGTGTTCACCTAAGCCTTACATTTCTGAATTAATCACTATGTATTGTAGAAAATGCCATATTAAAATTCATGTCTTTTGATTGGCTGCCATTATTTTTTAAGGGTGATGTTACTTTTAAGTAAAAAGTTTGTTTTAGCAAAGCTGTCTTTAGACTGATCTTGGACATAGAAATCACAAATTAAATCAAGTGTTAACCCTGAGCTTTGTTTTCAGTAAAATAAAGTGGTCTCTGGATGGAGCTCTGAAATAACTAATGCCTTTCCTTTTCAATGAATAATATACTTTGAAGTCTAGTCCTGCCTGAAGACAAGAGACCAGAGCTGGACTGGCAACTCCCAAAGTGTGTTTTGGGAGCCCTAATTGGGTGGGGAGTCGGTGGGAGGATGCACGGGCAGGAAACGCGTTGATGAGGCGGCGCCTTTGAAGCTGTGCTGTATTGCTCTGGGCACTGTCTGCCTCTTTCTGCTCCCAGGAGCTCATATCCAGTTCCTGAACTTCTCCACTGAGCCCAACCATGACTTCATAGAAATCCGGAACGGCCCCCACGAGACCAGCCGCATGATGGGCAGGTTCAGTGGGAGTGAGCTGCCTGGCTCCCTGCTCTCCACGTCCCACGAGACCACCGTGTATTTCCACAGTGACCACTCCCAGAACCGGCCAGGATTCAAGATGGAGTATCAGGGTAAGGACCTCTGTCCATCCTCATCTTCCCAGCCTTCCATCTGGGGGAATAGAAAGCACAGGAAGGGCTGTGGAGGCAGGCCTGTCCTTGGAGGCCTCCTTCCGGCAGCATGTCTCTGGCCCTGCCACGGCTCTCTAACCCCATTGGATTCGCCTTTTCCACTGAGGCAGGCCCAGCTGCTCACTCCAAGGCTCCATGTCTGTCCTGGCCCAACAGCCAACAACTGACGGCCAGACCTGAGCAAGTGACCCATCAGTTGATTCTCAGACTCCTCCAGCTTCTTTCCCGCGGTCTTGATAAATTGACCCAGATCCTTCTGGGTCTTTCCCTGTGCGTCAGGCCCAACAGAAGCTCAACCCCGGGAGCACTCACTGGGCCTTAGACCATGAGACAGGCCTGTGTACCCCTACTGTGTGTTTTCCTGCATGAGGTCAGCTGCTCTCTGCTACTCTCCCTTTCTGAGGTAAATTCCTGTGGCACAGCTCCCTGCACACTTTCCCTGGAGCAAGCCCCTTCGACTCAGACTGCAGCTTTCTCTATGAGGGGACATTGGCTATGGTTGTGCAGACGATGCCCAACCTGTGCAACTGAACAAGGCAGCCCTGGGCACTCCTGGCTTCCCTGCTAGGACTGACTCAACCGTTTGATCTAGCTCCTTTTCACAGATTCTTCCACTGAATTTGTTTTTGCTATTGTTGGCTATTCTCCCAAATACTAAGATGTGATTGCAAAAATGTAAAACATTATGGATGCTTTGTGAGCACACCATAGAAAATCAAAATTCTCCCATAATCCAGTGCCCCACCTGATGCAGAGATATCAACTTTAACAGTTTCATTTCCCTGAGTTGTATTTTTTTCTGTACATATATTGAAGTAGCTTTATTATTACATTTCTAATCCTAAGGCGGTCATACTCTAAATGCCGTTTTGCTATTTTAAAGTTCATTTTTAACTACACAAACAATTTACAGACACACTCACCTTGTTGGAAAAAAAAAAAAAAGAGAGCGGGAAAGAGAAAAAGGAAGGAGGGAGGAAGGGAGGAAGGAATTAAACCATTTCAGGTAAGGCCAAGCTCTCTCTGTTCACAGCCTCCACACCCACGATTAGTCCCCAGAAATAACCACTGTTGCTTTGATGTGAGCAGCCCAGATCTTTTACCACATGTTGACATCCATGTGTTGTGCATACCTGTGACAAGCACGTGATGTTCTGTGGATTTGGGATTGTGTTTTCTAGATAACTAGAGAATGTGCTGTGTACATAATGTTCCGATATTTGTCTTTTTTTATTGCTATCAGAGATGACTTACTGGCCAAGGATGTGGGCCGTTCACTCAGGGAGCGTCTCAGAGGCTGTGTTTGGACAGTTACACAGGGGCGGCCTCCTGAGAGGGCACTTCTGTGGCCAGTGCGGGAGAAGGAGGCGGGCCTCTCATGCCTGTGCACGTCAGGAGCTGCGCCTCCTGCCTAGAGAGGGTTGCTCCCTCAGCAGTAACAAAGCTGCCACACACTGTCCTTCACCCTGGTGATGGGCACAGTCCTGCCCACTGAGTTCGTGTGAGGGGCCAAGACTCTTCTATGTGATGAGCCCACTGGTCTCACCAGCCCTCCTCTGAGGACTCTCCTTCTGAGGGTGTTGGGGAGCGGTAGCTGGGAGGAGGAAGCGGCTAGGATGAGCTTTCAAAAGCCCAACACTTCCACCAAGAGTTGGTCCAACTGTGTTCCAAGCTCACTGGGGTTTCCACTCTGTGAAGGGGCCATCGCCTCCCACTCAGATTCCACCTTATGACCTGCCTGGCTGTTTCTTCGGGTCACTGACCCAGCCGCTCCCTCAGAGCCTGCCCCTGTGCCTCAGTGTTAACAACGCCTGTGGGCCATTCTCAGTGTCAGGGCAGCTGCTCCCCTGCAGACTTGACCTTGGTTTCCATTAAGGTTTCTCCTTCCTGCTAAGTTGTGTCTAGTGCCAGAGGCCCAGGTCCACCCACGGAAACCTCCCAGTTTGTGACAGGCTCAGCTAGCTCTGCCGCCCCACAGCCTGCATCTCCACTGACAGCTTCCCTCGCCCACGTGGTTAACCTTGTAAACAAGCTCTGTCATTCACCCCAGGAAAAAGCTACTTCATGAAAAAAGCCAGCTGCCCCCATTGAGATTGTTTCTATCAAGCACGCCCACCTCTCCAGGCCCCTCAACTTCCTTTGGAAGACGGCCAACTCCCGACTTTTTCTCAAAATTCCTCTGATTGAACACTCTGAACTCCTAGGCTGAGTTTTCCCTTTCCTGCCTTCGTGTAAATATTCCCATAAAATGTTCAGCAACAGCATAAGCATAAGCTACCAGGCCGCCCAGTCTCACAGGCTTAACTTCTTCCATGAATACTTCTCAGGAGATCAGGTTTATAAATAACTTAGCAAAGTGACAAGACATATAATTGCTCCCAAATGTTAGGCATCATCATTATTAATGTTTTTAATGTGGCACTTTGTTTGAAATTACATCTATTCCCACTATCGTGTCTACCTTTGGGACAAGCCCAGTGATGCTCTCTGAGGAGCCTTTCTCAGGAAAAGTTAACAATTCCACCTCGTAGGATTTATTTCTGCCTTCTAGGCCCAACCTCCTCCTTTGAAGTGTCCTCTGGTGGCCTGGGCTCTAAGATTTTTCTCAGTATAAAAGGAGTCTGGTCTCCTCACGTCACTGGCTCTCCTTTTGAAATCCCAGCTCCTTCCGTGTGAGACCATTCCTTTGAGCAAAATCCGGCCACTCTCTGAGGCTGCTCCTTGCTTCTAACGTGCAGTCTCTCTCTTTAAGCTCTCTTTGGGTCCTCATGTCCCTGCTGAGGCTTCTCTTTAAAAGTCCAGCCCATTCGTTCGATCACCTCCCTGGTCAACAGACACTCTGCCTCTAGTGAGACTTGCATTTGCTCAACCACCCAAACCCAGTGGTGCTGACAGGCTGCACACGGGTGTCTCCTTTGGGGGACCACCTCACCCGCCCCCACTCTTTCTACCACAGTTATCTTCACGGTTTCCCAGCGAAACCTGCCCAATTCTTCCCCCAGAAACCTCCTGGCACAATAGTGAAGGAAAAGACATAACACAGCCATATCACAGAGAGAGTGCTTAGGAAACGGCAGCCTCATGATCATCATTATTGGTATCACTTTCCTTCGGTCTCTACCACTCTCACTGAGATTCCCTCTATTTCCCCACTGCTGATTTCCTGTGTAGGGTGAGCCCAATTACTGCCACAAAGGCTGTTCTTGGTCCTGTGTCCAATTAGTCAAAGGCTCTGCTCCATGGCACATGCTCAGCAACTCACCCTGTTGGAAAGGCCTCACCGCTTCCAACAGGGCATCTCCTTTTGAGTCGGACCTGCCCATTCTCGTGGAAGCAGTGTTTTCGTTCTCTCATGGGGCTTCCTTCTTGGACAGTCACAGATCCCTTTTAACCTAGCTCTTCTCTCTGAAAAGATTCTCTTCCCTCTGAAAAGGTTCAGCTTAACCCAGCTCTTCTCTCTGAAAAGATTCTCTTCCCTCTGAAAAGGTTCAGCTTGCTCCCACCAAGTGTCTTCCTTCCTGGCAGAGTCTAATTTCTCAGAGGCAGAAAGACCCCACTCACAGCCCTCTGTGTGTGATTGCAATGGCTGTTGTCATGGTCAAATGAGATAAACAGCGTGAAGAAAGAGAGGTCATTATCAGACCCCAAAAAGGGGCTCAAGGAACAATGATTTAGTCCAGCACTGTCGTCCTTGCATCAGTTTTTCCCATGGAAACAATGACAAAACATTACTGAGCTCTTACCAGGTGCCAGGACTGTGCAAAGAGCTATGCATATGTCACTCTAATGCCCAATTCTCACAGTAACCATTTTCTAAACAAGAAAGCACAGAGAAGTGAAATAACTTGACCCAAGCCAACAACCAGTAAACAACCAAATTCTGAGTCCTGGTCATGTGCTTCAACACATGCTAACTGTCTGTCACTCATATTCTTTCTGGTTGGGGAAGAATACAGTAACCTTCTCTCCTTTTCCAGCCTATGAACTTCAAGAGTGCCCAGACCCAGAGCCCTTTGCCAATGGCATCGTGAGGGGAGCTGGCTACAATGTTGGACAATCAGTCACCTTCGAGTGCCTTCCAGGATATCAACTGATTGGTCACCCTGTCCTCACATGTCAACATGGCACCAACCGGAACTGGGACCACCCCCTGCCCAGGTGTGAAGGTATGTCCCTCCCTCATCTTTGGTGATTCTTCCTAGAGAGCAGTTTTACATCTGCCTACTCCATGGGCTCACCCATGTAGGCAAGTCCTGTCAAACCTTGTTCATCCTTTTTTCACATGGATCAGACCCAACCTATGCAGGAAAGGATCTTGGGAACGGAGCTGTGGGCAGTGCTAGGAAGGACCTGGAAGAGAGGTGGACCAAAACCAAGGGAAAATATTTTCATCCCTTGGGAAGATCCAACCAGGTGGACTCGACGTCCCTTGTGAAAAGGGAAGACTCTTCCTGAAGGTGGGAGAGCCAGTGGTGTGCTGAGGGGTGGAAAGGTCGAGTAAATCATAGCCCCTTCCCAAAGGAAGGCAACAATCAAGTCTCTTTCTTAGAAACTTCTTGTGCCTCTCTTCTCCTGCCCCTGCTTTATTCTCTTTCTCTTAATGTGCCTAGAAATATCTGAGTTGATAGTATCAGAGAGCTAGAGATGGCACTTTCCTGGGTCTTCATTTACGAGAACCTAGTAGAAGACCTAGAGGTTGTGCTGCCCTGCTCTCATCTGCAGTTTCATTCTCCTTCCTTTTTACACTCTTGAGACTCAACATTTCCCTGGAGGAAAAGCTAAGGTTTTTCTTGAAAGCGGAAAGTTTGGCAGGAGGACAATACAGTCTAGAAGACAGCACCCTGGACTTCATCCCTGAACCTCTTGACCTCTCTGAGCGTCCCTTTCTTCCTTAGAACCATGAGATTTCTCACCTCACCTATGTGAGAGCTGGGAGGATTTCCAGATGGCTGGTGTAAAACACCCAGCAAGTAACAGGCTCACAGATGGTGAGCTTGGAAAATGAACTCTCCATAGAAAAACACACCTCGCTTGCAGAGAGGGACTGTTCTGGTATTAAGACAGAAGATTGTAATGTCTGAAACTGTTAAACCCCACTTAGCTTTCCTATGGTCAGAGCTCTCCCCTTGTATAACCAGGCCATCATTCGGGATTCGTAGTTGATGATGTGCTATGTGCTTCATTGCGGACTTTTTATTTCTTTTATTTCCTTTTGCTCCTGGTCTTATCACGGCATCACAGGAGAAGAAAAGAGAAGTGCTTTCTCAGTCTGATCTCGAGCCAGAAGCCCTTCTCCCTCCTGAGACACTGCTTTTGGATTTTTCAACACCATATTCCTTTTCCAGTCGCCTGTCTGTGCCAACTTTTCGGTCATAGTTTTCTTGTCTGCCCCTTAAGAGTTGTTGTTCTTTGGAGGTTTTTCCTAGACTCTCTTCTCCTCTTTCCCTCATCCACATTCATGTCTCCAAATGCCACCTTTATCTGCAACCTGATCTACACTTAAAAACCCAAGTCTATATTAAATACTTCCTTTTATCTGGGAGCATGAAATCCTAATATACTTGAAATGGAACCATTGTCTTTCTGCCATTAAATGGAAATCCTCGTCTAGTGAAGGGCACCCCCAATCACCTAGTTACTTCATTCTTAATTTGGGCCCAACCCTCTCTAATCTTCTACGTTTAGTCGTGCCCTCTCGATCACCAAATTGCCTTTCAAATGCACCCACTTCTCTCTATCCACTGGCTCTGCCTTAATCCAGGCCACTACTTAAGTGAGGCTCCTCACTGTTCTCCCAACCTTCAGTCT
Organism: Solenodon paradoxus; assembly: GCA_004363575.1. NCBI lineage: Eukaryota > Metazoa > Chordata > Mammalia > Eulipotyphla > Solenodontidae > Solenodon > Solenodon paradoxus. The sequence continues at coordinate 45,017 of RJWH01001678.1, forward strand.
TGCACTCCGCAGTCCATTTTTCACGATGTCGTCTAGAATAATCCTTTACCACCATCCGTGACATGATGGGCATGCCCCTGTCAGAAGGGAGCAGGGCATCCCAGTCTTCCTCAGGGTAACTTCCAGACCCGTGATGCAGCACAACTGGGCCCCTTCTTACCTCAGGTACCTCCACTCTCAGTCTGTGCCCTAGCTAAGCTGCAATACTCAGTTTTCCCAATGTGTCCTGTTTTCTCACCTCCACTTCTTTGCGCATTCTCTCCCTTCCTCATAGAACATAGCTCTCACCAGCTTCCTTGTTGGCTTAGCCCTTGCCATCCCTCAGGCCTGAGCATACATGGGAGTTCTACCAGGACTCTTCCCTGATTTCACAAGACTAGGTGAGAGGCTCCCCCAAATCTTCCTGTAGTGATGACGCACTCCACCCTGTGGCATCGATGCGGGCATGCCTGGCTGCACCCCAGTGGACTGTAAGAGACCCGTGTCCCGGCCTCCTTGCTCCCCTTGTCTCCCCAGGTTATTCTGGTTATTCAGTACCTGTAGGGAGGAGGGTGTATCCTCTATCCACTTTCAAGACACTTTGCCTCCACAGGAACCCTGTCCTCTGCTTAGAAGCACTGGGGTTCTCTCACCTCAGTCTGACCAGCCAATCACCAGGGATTTGGTTTTTGCCCAGAATCTTTTGATTCTCTTCCTTGGTGGTTGAATCTGAATGTCATGGAGACTTCAAGGTCTCTTCATCTTTCTACCTAAAAGCCTAAATCAGAGTGAGTTTAACTTGAGTATGACTTTGGGAGACAGGACGTTTGAGGTTGAGATTCATATCCATGTAGTGATTGCCTTCTCCATGAGCTAGGTAGTAGGCTGAACACTACATACACATCACATCATCACCACCACCACAATCCTGTGAGCATGGGGCTTAGTTCCATTTCACAGGTGAAGAAAGAGACTAAGCCACTTGGCTAAGGTCACCTAGTCAGTAAATGATTTAACCATGGTTTGAACACAGCCTTAGTGTCACACAGAAATCCTCAGCTCTTAGTTCAAGACTGAAAATACCCCTGTAAGTCACAGAGCAAATAAAGAGAGAAAGAGAGGATTTCACATCACCTTAGCTCCTCCCAGAGAAAGTACAGTAGTGACTCTACCATCTGGCCTCCCTTCCTGGGAAGGGAAAGAGGAGAGATCTAGTGTGTCTTTCTGAGCAGGTCTTGTCCACAAGAAAGAGAAAGAGGTTGCACAGAGGCTCCTGCACTCAAGATTGGGGGCCACCGGCATTATGGTGGGGAAAGACAAGCCCACCATCCTCCCCTCAACCTTCCTAAACTCTGCGAGTAGATAATTTGTGCTGGCAGAGGACTTCTGCAGGAGTTCTCAGATGGTCTATGATCCCCAGCACTCATCCTTGTTCGTGTTTCCTCCCTGGCAGTGCCCTGTGGTGGGAACATCACCTCTTCCAACGGTACGGTGTACTCCCCCGGCTTCCCCAGCCCTTACTCCAGCTCCCAGGACTGTGTCTGGCTGATCACTGTGCCCATTGGTCATGGCATCCGCCTCAACCTCAGCCTGCTGCAGGCAGAGACCTCCGGAGACTTCATCACCGTCTGGTAGGGCCAGCTGCTGTGATGACAGCCAATAAAAACAGGACATTCCTGGGCTCCACATTGGGTTGCCCATCTGCTTTTGAGAAAACTAAGAGCTAGATGATTTTAAATGACTACCAGTCTCCTGGGCTTCAGATAAGCAGAGGAGAATGAGGGCACGGCTTCAACTAACTCTGTGACTCCTTGAAGGAAGAGAAATGGTAGGGCAGTGTTTCCAGACCTGGATTCCTGTTAGAGGTCAGAGTACCAATAGGTATGTGAATATGAGTGGGAAAACATTCGCAGACTTTTCTTGGTATTTCCAGAGCCTAAACCAAAATTCTACGTTTATCTAAAGGTAAACTTGGCAGACTAATGAAAGAGCTTTGGGATGAGATTTTGTCAAATCTGCGGTCATCTCACACAAAGCCACTGCTGTCCAGCAGAACTTACTCTTGGCAATGGTGGAACTGCTCTGTGTCTGGACTCCTCAACGTAGTAGCTTCTGGCTGCAGTGGCCCATAAGGACTTAAATTTAACAAGAATGACTGAGGGCCTGACTTTTAAACTTTTTCAATTTTAATTAACATGTGACCTAATAGTTACTTAATTGGACAGCTTGGCTCTGAGTTACATAGTTAGAAGATCCTGAGTTTGTTTAACCATGGAAATATGGATTTTTAATTGCTAAGTCATTTGTAAGATAGTTTTTCCAAACCACTGGATCTTTGGATAAAGACTAAGCAGTCCTTTGTTTAGAGGTGGCTGCTGTTCTGGGGTCAGCAGGGGATAGTGGAATCCTCTTCCTAAAATTTCTGGGACTGGGTAACTGTCATCAGACAACCTGGGATTAACTTCCAGCTTGCTTTCCAAGAGACTGCTAAGAACAGAAGGAGGGCACTAGAAGCGTTTCCAGGGGGCGGGACTCTGTCGCCAGGAAAGGCAGCATTGTTTGGGGGGCAAGGAAGTGGAGTCACAAGGAGCATGTTTTCCCCATGTGTCCTGCACCTACACCTCCTCCACTGCCCATCCTGCTTCTCAGATGAGAGCGAGGAGGCTGGGCTGCTGAAGAGTCTCAGGAATGAGGAGCCGATGTGGCCTCACAGGCTTTATCAACTGTGTTGGGAAACTGAGTTGGGGGAGACTGGAGAAAGGTGCTTAGGGCAATGGGGGGAAAGCAGAGTTGGGTGCAGGAAGAGCCAAAGTCACTATTCCAGATCTCTCCTAATGCCCCTGACAGCATGGCGGGGAGCAGGCAGCCATGGTGACCCGTGACATGATGGGACCATCTTTCCTCTCTGCAGGGATGGGCCACAGCAGACAGCTCCGCAGCTTGCAGTCTTCACCAGGAGTTTGGCCAAGAAGCCAGTGTACAGCTCATCCAACCAGGTCGTGCTCAAGTTCCACCATGACGCGGCCATGGGCGGGATCTTCGCCATGGCCTTCTCTGGTCAGTACGGAAATCTGACCTGGTGGGCAGGGCCAGGCTCTCAAGTCAAGGGCAGCTTGACTCCTGGCTCCACTATTTCCATGTATGACTTTGAATGAGTGACATTGTAAGAATCAAATGTGCAGTCTCTACAAAATCTCCCAGCACAATGTTCCATGGTTTTCTTTCTCTTCCACACCACCAGGGCAGAGAGACTCGTGATGCTGATCCTCTATGTCAAGTCCAAGCTCAGAGGCAGCAGAGTGAGGCTTTCATTCCTCTAATTCACATCAGCTCACTGGTAGCTTAGCCATTTACTTGTCTTCTAGCTTGTCTCTTCCTACCTTTGGAGGGTTGTCCTGCTCCAGAGGAGTCCAGGGCTTCTCTCGACCTCACAGGGAGCACCATGTAGAAACAAAATCGGGGAGAATTCAAGAAAGAGGAGTATGAACCGTTGATTAGAAGAGTCCACAGTTAGGGATCTGGATAGTTTCTGTTATAGTGGACACAGCATAGGAAAACTGAAAGAAGGCTTTAGGATAATCTACGGAACAATCCTCCATGTGTTTACAGTTTACAGAGCATTATGTATATTTGAATTGAAATTCAGGAAATCTTGATGTGACTCGTGGCTCCCCCTCAGGCCAGACGTGCAGCCTTGTGCTGGTCTCTCCCCCTTGGGAACCCTGAGCTGCTTCATCTTAGAGTTTGTGACCTTGGAGTCTGAGAATTCTATGAGGGAGTGAGGCAGATATTATGAAGCCTGCTTTGCAGAGGAGGAAATGAGGGCCAAGGAAGGCTCAAGAACGTTTGCCCCAAAGCTCGCCTTTTGGGAACAGCCCTTTCATTTCAGCACCATCTGCTGTTGCAAGACTCTGCCGGTCACTGAGTATCCAGAAACTTGAACCCATGTAGCCCTAAGCCCCTGGGAGAGATACCAGTAGCGAGACAGAAAGGAACAGGAGTATCATGAGTTAGGAAGCTCTAGCCGCCATTCCCAGGAAGGTGTGGGCCCTGTAAAAGTGACATGGATGAGACTTCCCTCTCTCTTTCTGTCTCAGTGCCCCCACCCCTCTTGTTGGGCACATATCTCATCCCACCAATGGCGCCCAGGTTTTAAGCTCTCGTTTTGACTTGATGTGACATGTCCATCAAGATATAGGATGTGAAATCTAGAGTCAAAAAGACTTAGGTTCACATCTCTGCCACCTACAAGCTGTCATTTCACCTTTCTGAATCTCCGTTTCATTATCGAAAAACTAGGACTAATCTAACAGTTTAAGAGAAATAATGCTCTAGGTAGAGAGTGTAAAAAGTTCTCAATAAATGGTAGTTTTTATGGTGATTATCGCCGTGATGTTATGGTGCCAGCCTCTGGTTCATGTCGGCCGTGCTTCCTTCCCCTCATCCTTACCGTGGTGCAGGAGCTGTGTGTATTCAGTAGAAATGTGTGCGTCTCAGTTTGGATGTGGGTCTTTTCCCAGGCTGGTGACATGCGGTACAGGGCTCTCGTGACACCAGGCAACAGGAGAAAGTGAGGCACCCGCTCAGCCATGCCATTGTGAGGGCAGCTGATTCTGCCAGCAGTAGGGTGGTGGAAGCGCTCGGAGCTCATTCTCTAAGGTCTGGTAGGATGAACCATGATGTATTGTAGGTTACATGTTAAATACATTTTCTACTTAGGATATTTTCAATGATGGACTTATCAGAACACAGCTCCATCATAAATTAAGGAAGATCTTTATACAGTAGTCCCCCCAGGCCCACAGGGGGCATGTTCTGAGACCCCCTCTTGATGCCTGAAATCATGTATAGTACTGAGCCATATAATGCCGTGTTTCTTTCTACGTATACATATCTATGATAAAATTTCATCTATAAATTAGGCACAGTAAGAGAGTAATGATGTCTAATAATAAAACAGAACAAGCATGGCAGTATACTGCAATAAAAATCATGTGAATGTGGTCCCTCTCTCAAAAAATCATACTGCATGTAATAATTTGGGACTGCCACTGATTGGAGTTAACTGAAACCATGGGAAGTGACATTGTGGGTGAGGGGGGACTACTGTATTTAACTCAACGGAATTAGTACGTCACCTCAGCGCTAGGACAGAGCTCTTGTTCCTGCTCCTGCACCTTGGCCGATGCCAGCACCAGGGAAAGGAAGCCCTGCATAGGCCACAGTCCTTGTTCCTCAGTTCTCCCTAGTAAGTGTCCCCATAAAAACCCTTGATTCTGTGTGTATCCTGATGCCTTTCCAATGAGGCATGAAACCCTTAAGTGGTAGATCAGATTGGTCCAGACCTCACTGACCAGAGGCGCAGACAGGGACCTAGGCAGGAGAAAAGCTCCTGCAAGGTCGGGTCAGTGGGCTCATGGGAGAGGCACTGTGCCAGCAACTCATCAGTCAAAGAGGCACATCCCCTGTGCTCGGAGGACTTCTGGTAGATTGTGTATACCATTTGTGTAAAAAGTGTATGTTCACGTGAAGTTTAAAGAAAATAATAAAATGCGTACCCACTGTTGAATCTAAAGGAGCAGAAAGCCTTTGAAGTGTGTGGCAGCCCCACACATTCCCCTTCCTGACCCCAGAGTTAGCGAGGATCCTGAATTTTTGTTCACTATTTGTTCATTTCATAGCATTTTACTCCGCATGCGCGCCTCTGAAAATATGCATTGATTTTTCATGTTGTTTCTGTTTTGTAAATAGACTAGTTCTCTAAGTATTCTTCAGTGGCCTGATTATTCACTCAAAATTGTTTTTGAAATTCACACTGATGTGGGTGACTGTTTAGTTCATTTTCCCAGTGCTATGCAGTATTCCGTGCTTGAGACGACAGCAATTTAGCTGGCCTGTTCTTAATGAGCAATTAGGCTATTTTATTTCAAACAATATGAGTGGTGCTCTATTTCCTTCTTGTAAGTATGAACAAGATTTTTTCTCCAGTGTCTGCCCGTGTGGAATTGCTAGGTTGTTAAGTATTCACATGTTCAGTGTGTCTAAGTCATGCCCAGTTCTCTCATGCAGGTTTCATTACAATATACGCTCTTCCCGGCAATGGTGGGTCTGCATCCCTGTGAGCACTAACTTTTCTCTGACTTTTCAGTTTTTACCAAGCTGGTGGAGTCGTGAGATAGCATTTTGCTTTTATATTAATGAGGAGGTCGAGCATGTTTTTCTCTCTTCATTGACTGGTCATGTTCCCTACTCTGTGATATGCCTGTTCCCATACAGCGTTCTTCCTCTAAAGAGAAAGCAAGCAGGTCAGTGGACAAATTGGATATTTGCAATCTGTAAGAAGTGCCATAGAGAAGCAACAGGCTAAGACAGCAAACAGAGAGGCAGAGAACTCTGCTTCATGTAGGATATGTGGAAAACTTGACGGAGGAAGCACTTGAAGCAAGGACTAAAGTAAGAGAAAGAGCTAGACTTGCAAAGAATGGGGAGTAGACCTAGGGGTGGGGGTGGGGAGAATGTTTCTAAAGGCAAACATTGGCCCTCAGTGCATTTCTTCAGATAAGCAGAGCACAAAAGGATCTTAAGGAGACCTATTAAGATAGGATTTGAAGTGCGGAGGAAAATGCCCTCAGAAAAATTTAGTTTAGGAAATGAGTAAACTTTGGAAACATCTGCTTCCAGCAGTCAGCAAGATAAAATAAAAGAGATCTGGCTGAGAGAAAAAGAAAAGGGAAGCTAAACATCTTCCCTTCCCTTTCTGAGCAGTCCAGTCCAAAGCTTTTAGATGAGATGACACAAAGTAGGAGTCTACACCTGTCTGAGCTGAGGAGATGAGAATCTTGGTGGCACAGGCCAGGGTGTCAGACAGCAGAAGGGAGGCCACACTGAGGGACAACCCAGCAGCGGGAGTTGGAGCCCAGGGGAGGTGAGAAGTTATCTGTCCCAGGCTGCCATAGGGTGTCACAGCTCTGAGAAAAATGAGGGACATCCTGTAGGGTACTAGAGCCCAAGCAGAGTGAGAAGGGCACCCATACATGGCTCCACCAGAGTCCAATAAGAGTGAGCAAGGCCACTCTACCAGGAAGGAGAGGCAGGGGTGATGGGGGCTTCATTCCACATGAATGAGCCATCAAACAAGTTAATATATTAAGGACAGGAGTAGACAAGTGTCTCACTATCAGCGTAGGTTACAAGTGTTTAAAGAACCAAAATTAGGCTATACCCAGTGATGCTGGATTTGGATTAGAGGTGTAGTTTTCAACATACACAGACATAGAAGGAAATGAGAGAGAGAGAAAGAGAGAGAGAGAGAGAGAGAGAGAGAGAGTGTGTGTGTGTGTGTGTGTGTGTGTGTGTGTGTGTGTGTGTGTGTACTCATACATATATTCCTTAGATCTTCCCACTAAAAAAGCTTTGACACAATCTGCATTGGCAACGTACACCTCTAGCAGTAGATACTGGTTTCTAAATACCTTAAATTTACTAAAATGAGCCAAGGCTCCTGGAATTAATAAATGATTCCAGAGTTGCAGTGAAGAAAGTATAAGACGAGCTGGAACACTGTATGACAAGAAGCAAAGACATGTTCAAAGAATGAGGGAGACATGTCCAAAGCATGGAGAAGCTCTTGAAGGAGCTCCCATCACCCATCTCGGGGTGAACGTGAGCACCCACATAGTTGATGAGGGTGACAAGTGGTAACCCACTGAATGAAATAGGATACTATCTATATCCTTGCATGTATGTATGTAGTAGTCAATCATTCATTATAGGTTTTATGAGGAACAGGCTATTTACGTAACTTCAAGCTACCTCCTCACACAATAATTATGCAAGGGATAAAGAGTGTTTTTACATGGAGAAATATGGAAGACCCCACCTTAATCGAATGCCCCAGGCGAACATCCCCAGTAATGGGATTCTGAACTCAGGCCTCACCTAATGGACACAATGAGAAGAATTCAGCATTACATCTGTGATAGCTCAGTGAAGGTGAACAATCTGGATCTAACCCTTAGGAAGCATCAAACATCCTAAACTGAGAGACATGCTCTAGCTTAATGTAATCTTGGCATGAAATCTGCACAAGTGAAAAGGTCACGAAGTCAACGGAAAGACTGGAAATTGTCCAGACCGAAGAAGACGACAGAGACATGACACCCAAATGCAATGAAGGAGTCTGAACTGGATCCTTTTGTTCTTAAGGACTTTATTAGGAGAAGTGGGAAACCTAAATGGGAGGTGAGCGTGCAAGGGCAGTAATGTATGTAATTCCCTGCGTTTGGTGCTCTCTTGTAGCTACATGGGAGGATGTGCTTGTTCGTGGGAAACACACACTAACATATTATTCTGTGGCTAGAAGGCATCATGTTGGAAGATTGCTTTCAACTAGTTTGTGGAAAAGTTTCTTGTCCTAGACTTTCAAGTTTTTCTAGCTTGTTGTGATTGTTTCAAAGTAAAATTTTTTATTCACAAGGGAAGCTCAATAATAAAAGAAGATTGAAAAGAAATACAGTAGCACAATTTCAATTGGCAGAAGAATCACCAAAGCCCGGAACCCATGCTGTAGAAAGACAATTCAGAGATTGTGAGGGACGCAGCTAAAGACTCAGCAGGAAGAAGGAAAGAGCAAAGACTTGAAGATAATCAGGAAGAAGATTTAAAATAAAAAGATCCAAGAACCAACATAATAGATAAAAAGTACTTATGGAGAAAAAAAGGCATGTGAATGGAATAGAAAGAATGAAACTTCTGAGATGAAGGAAAGCTCATACACATAGACTAGTATAGTTCACTGAATACCGGGAGACCTTCCACATAGCCTGGTAAGTTTTTCAAACATAAGCATGAAGGTAGAGGAAATCTACAGAATTAGGGCCGAGAACATTAACTCCAAGCTACAAAATCAACAATCGTCAGACTAATGTTTTTGGCATTCAACTCCAGGAAATAAAGGAGGCATTTTTATAGGTGTTTAAGGAAAAAATAATTGGGGACTTCATCTGTGTATACACGAAACAGTCGTTTGCAGGTGACACAAGAAAATGCTAGCCCCGGATGCGCCTGCGTGGCGGGGCCGAGGCATCTCCACGTTACTGTTTTTCAGTGGTCCCTGAGCTTTCTGTACTGAGCATTAAATTTTATAATTTTTAAAAGTGCATCTTTTAATGTAATGGGAAATTACACTGCTCAAATTAGTAGCCACAATATAAAAATATAAAATACCCAGGCCATGTCCAGGTAGTGATTTCTTCTTATTGATTTCTTTTTTTCTGGACATCTTAAGAAGGTTTTAGACGGTGTGTGTTAAAGGTAAGCATGGAGCTGAAAATGACACTCAGTGATTTTTTAAAACTCTATGTAGGAATTATTGAGCATTGGCTAAATAAAACTTTGGTACTAGAAATCAAAAGTGGCAAAAAGTTATAAACTAACAATAAATTGGGAAAATATATTTACCGGGCAAAAGTCAATCTTGAATATACAAATTCTTTCAAATGTGTAAGAAAAATGGAACAAAGTAGTCTTTACAAAGAAGAAATGTGAATAGCCTATTACTATATGAAAAATAATGTTTAACCTAACTAGTAATTAAATGCCAATTAAGAAAAAAGGAATGTACCCTTTTCCTTGCTCCTCAAGTTGACAAAGATTACAAACGACAACTCTTTGCCCAGTGGGACAAGGTCTGTGGGTCAAGGACTGTCTCTTTTATTTCTTTTGTATCTTCAGGCCGAGCAGAATGCCTGGCCCAGGAAAAGCCCTCCATGTGTTGGAGAGATTGCTGATGTGTCTCTGAGGGTAATTTTCCTGGACAGAAAACTGAAACCAACATCAAATGCTGGCAGGATCCTCTCTGATTTACGTCAAATCGAGATTTTAGCCTAGACACTGTTGTCCCAAAAGTGCCTCTTGGTTTTAATGCCCACATTTCTTATAGCTTATGTGTCTTGATACCATTCTACATCTGTAGAGAAAAAAAAAAGTTGAATCCTCAAGACGTAATACAACATTTAAAGAAAGCTATATGCAGGAAAAGTCTCAAGTTACAGTCCGACTGCAGTGGGTAAATTGTCAGAATCCTGGGCAGACACCGGAGTGTGCGTCTCGATGCTGCAGGCAGGCTCGGAGAAGACGCGCTTGTGATCTTCCTTGTGACTGATAGTCTGCTCCTAGGGCTGTGCTGAGCATGTTCCACCAGGTCTTTAAACCTGGGGCCCAGTTTCTGCCTTGGGTTTTACAATGTCTCTAAAAGCTTTGGAGTTCTGAGTTACCCGTAAGAATTTTTCCCACAAAAAAATAGAAATGTAGGCTCCTAGTTAGCATCTTTACACAGAACAGCTGATTTCCAGGAGTGGATTATTAGCATTCAGTAGAAGATGCTGTCACTTTAACCATTCCTAGTTTTAAAAAAGAAAAGAAAATACCCATGGAAGCTGCCTATCCAGAAGTATGTGCATCTCATTTTTGTTGTATATTGCAAAACTTTGGAAGCCTAAATGGTTAACAATAGAGTATCTGTTCAACCAGTTCTCATAAATTATATGAGATTTAAATCCTTGGAAGTCATTTTTGGAGGTGTAATTACATGGAGACGTTCTTGCTATATAATGATAAGGAAAGGAATGGCACAAGGATCAATGCAAAGTATATAATATGGTGCAAATTGTGTAAGGAACATACATGTCTGTATGCAGAGAATAAATAGCATAAGAACTTGCAATAAAGGGTTAACAGTGGTTCTCCCCTACAGGGCAATGAGGAGTCTAATTCTCCTCCCACTCTTGTCATAGAAAATCTAATGTTTTCTTTAATAAAAATGTATTCCACTTGTCATTTTTAAAAGAATATTAATTTTAAGTGACATAGCAGGGGTGGAGGTGACTTTGGAAATAATAATAATAGAGCAGCTGAATGACAGCAGAATGGCAGCAACTAATACTCATATAGCTTTTAACTATGTGCCAGGTAACCAATGAAAACCACATGAGGAGCCTCCACTGACCTTTGGTTCCTGGCTTTTGCACCAAAAAACAAACAAAAAATAAATGACACAAATAAGCAAAATAGTGCTTGGCTAAACTTACCCTTTGTACAGATGAGTGCTCACATACCCCAGTAATTCATACAGATAAGTTACAGGCTATGAAAGCCATGGACCCAGAGCTGGGAGGAAATTAAACTTAAAAAAATAAATAACTCATTCACATCAGCTTTGTGAATGAAGGAGAAAGTGAAGCATTGAATAAATGAATGAATATGTGCCCCGAAAATGATGTTCTCATACTGACTTGTCTGCTTTTGTCTTTTCAGCTTATCCACTCACCAAATGCCCTCCTCCCACCATCCTCCCCAATGCCGAAGTTGTCACAGAGAATGAAGAATTCAACATAGGTACTAACTCCCAAACCTGCAAGGACTGGGCTGGCAAGGCAGGGCCATGGAGAGGTGGCAGCTGGCCCACGGGACCCATGTCTCCCTCCCATCTTGGAAACGGCAGACTCAGTGCCAGAAGGTTGATACTCTGTCAACTGAGCTTGCATCCCAGACACAATCACTCATTTTTTTTAGCCACGCCTAGCTAGAAGAGCTAGAAAAGCAGTTTCCTTCTGTGCTTCACATAATTATGTTTTTAAGAAATAAATCCATCCATAGCATCCCTGGAAGTTGAAAATAAGGCTGAGCTATGAGCAGAGAGCCTCAGTGGCCTGGATCGTTTGATTGGAGTTTCATTCATTTTTTCCGTCTGAACAGAACATGACTCCCTGCTAATTGTCCTTCCTGGAATTGGGCTCAAGGCACTAAGGGTGTCAATTAGCCCGTGCTTCTCAAAGGATTCCTAGGTTGGTCTCTCTTTACAGGTGACATCGTACGCTACAGATGCCTCCCTGGCTTTACCTTGGTGGGGAATGAAATCCTGACCTGCAAACTTGGAGCGTACCTGCAGTTTGAAGGCCCACCCCCCATATGTGAAGGTAAGTGCACTGAGCCATGCCTTTCGTGGTCTGGAATTCCATCAAAGCATATCTGTTTCTTTCAGTCCCTGCATCTTCCCTGTCCCTACCCAAAAAAGAAGAGGTCGCTTGGGGAATACTTGAATGAATAAGTGGTCACTCTAGATTCCCTGCCCTACTTGTAGGTCCAGGGCTGCTTTAGCCATAGTAGCCATACTTATTTCTGTCTTCCTTTTTCTCACTGGCATTCCCTGGAAATGACACATGATCATTAGGAGGAGAGCTTTCGGAGACCTCGGGGAGGAATGGGTTCACACAGCAGCCTTGCCCTACTGGAGTGCAGATGTGCTCAAAGCCCTGGTGCTGAACTAGTAACTGAGAGACCACAGTCTGCATTCTGGCGTGAAGCCTTGACAGCCATGACTGCTTCACCAGGTCATCCCAGATAAGACCAATGAGGCGTCTGACCGAGGGCAAGATGCCTGGGCTTATGTCTCAGTTTTCTCATCTGTCAGATGAAGACAATATTACTTATGCATGGGCTTAAAATAAGTGGGTGGGTCATGTCAAGCACTTTGCCTGGCACACAGTCACTGCTCAGTGTCTGCTATTATTGTTGTGAGCTCTGTTTCTGCTTCTGGTACTACTGCTGCCAACTTATACTCAGCAGCCTGGGGAGAAATGGGTCAGCCTCTCCCCCACCTCTCAGGAAGCAGGAGCCGGGAGAATCTGCAAGGTCGAGTATGAGGGAGGAGGAAAAAACAATAAACCTGAGCATTTTGTTGTACATAAGTTATTTCTCAAAAATTTCAAATTGTGATTTAATGAGTTCTAAAACAGAAAAACAGCCTTACTGATAAATAAGTAAAAAAGATGAAATTAAAAGTAGCAAAATAAACCACTAGACAAGTTCAACAAAGAAAGAAGTAACCAGCAAAAAGCAAAAAGCAAAGGTAGGATATAATCAGTGAATAAAAAAAAATATTTTAAATTATTAAACTATTTTGCACAAATATGTGCCAATTAATTATCAATAGGAATGATTTTCTAGGAAATTGTAACTTACCAGACATGATCCCAGTGGAGTAAGAAGTTTATCCTTTCAAATCTGAAAGAAATATGAAAGATCATCCAAGGAAACTCCACCAAAGACATCAAGACTGGAAAATTTTGAGGAAGAATACTATTCAGTCTTCAAAGGCTAGACATCTTGGGTTTAGGAAGGAAAACAGGAAACTTGCAAATATTATTGCCCAGGTCAGATAGAGTCGCTCACAAGAATTCAGATGTATGCACCTGTCTCGTCTGAGGCCTGTTTCCCTTTGATGGAGGAGGGGTTCCAAGTAGAAGGTCAAGAACGTCAAGAGCAAATGGGATAGGGACACCTGTGGACCACAAGGTACTTAACATTGTCACACTCCAGTGACCTATTGAGGTCATAAGTTTAGCAAAATCAATCAGAAGACAGGGTGGCTTCCTCGAAGAAGCCATTTACTTTCCTTTTCCTTACAAAGTAAGAACAAAGCTCTCCCAGGAAAAGCTAGTCTTATCTCTTTCAAATCTACTCGGGAGGATTCCTGGATGAGTCATGAAGTTCCAGGCCATAGCAAGACTCTACTAGCGCTGGCCTGGTGCTCATTAGCAGCCCCCACTTCTGTGAAGGCCGAAGCTTTGAAGGAAGCAGGTGAGAGGGGTGGAGAGTGAGTGACAGAGTCTCCTCCCCAGAAGACCATGACCCCAGTTACAGTCCAGAGATTAGTGCTTGGCTGTTCAGTTCTGGAAGCTCTTTTGTCAGTGTCCCAGAATTCAGTACATTCAGGAATCCTGTCTTAAGCACCTATACACCAAAGAGATCATATATAGTAATTATCAATTTCTTCATTTGCAATGATGAGAGTACTTACACCTACTACCAAAAACACACCTTTTTTCAACAAAGTTGACTTAATCCTTAGGATTTCATTTTGGAGTCCCCAGTCCAAGCAAAAGGATATGGATCATCCTGAATTTTTTTTTTAATATCTTATATATTTATTAAGGAACGGTTCAGGTAGGAATGAAGATGAGCTGGAAGACAGGAAGAGAGAGAGGAAGAAGCATTTTTATTTTGTTCGGTTATTTATCTTGGTTGTTGCCCCCACCCCCGGGTCTCAAACCCAGGTCCTTGGATACTTGTTGACTGCACGGCAGACTTAACCACTAACCACCCATCCTGAGCTTTTGTTCACGTAGACTGTAGTGATGCTTCCTTGTACCCCGAGGACAGAGCTCCCCACCATGCCCGGGGTGCGCAAGGCCCCTCTGAACCAGCATCTCCCTCCATGGCAGTAGACCATTTGCTTTCCACCTTGTTCCTCTAGTAGCTCCATTTCTAAATTCCATGACTATCTTCCTTAGAACGACATGGTTTCAATAGATATCTTGCTACTGCTAACTAAGTCAGTCAAGCTCGGCTGGCTGGTGCAATTATTACTACTATCCTCATGGTTACAGTTTATGGAGGTACAATGGTGCATGCTCGATGTGTACTATGTCGTATAATAAGTAATGTAATATAGTATTTTATATAATACAGCAGCCTTGTGAGGCAGGTGTTTTCTTTCTGTCTGGAAGCTGGAAAAGCCATTGCACAGCAAGGAAATAATTTGTTCAAAATCACATGGGTAAAGAGTGACAGAGGTGGACAATGAATCCAGGTGTGTTTGATGCAAAATCCCATGTGCCCTCTACTCTCTTTGTGCACATTAAACCAATTTAATAGATTACCTTTGGACCTGGGGCACATTACTGTTGTGTCTGTGTTCATATCATCGCCACCTACTTCAAAGCCCACATCCGAGCTGAGGCGGTTCTAACCACCTGGCCAGAACTGAGTATCAGCAACAGTGATGTGGACACAGACTCAGAGTCCTCACCTGTCTTAGAGCTGTATAATGACGTCATGCATAATGATGGGTGTTGTGGTTTGTCTGAATGTGTTCAAATGCTGGTTGTCCAGAGGTTGACTTCTGCCCCAGGGAAAGCAAGTATGTCGGCTTTAGTTCCATCTCCATCCCATGTACCTGATATTTCTATATCTCTTTTCTCCAGTGCATTGCCCAACGAATGAGCTTCTGACAGACTCCACAGGTGTGATCCTGAGTCAGAGCTACCCTGGAAGCTATCCCCAGTTCCAGACCTGCTCCTGGTTGGTGAGAGTGGAGCCCAATTATAACATCTCCCTCACAGTGGAGTACTTTCTCAGTGAGAAGCAGTATGATGAGTTTGAGATCTTCGATGGTAAGTCGAGTGCTGTGAAGTCCTCGCTGTACATGACACAGACTTCCTTCAGATCCCTCGTCCATGCTGCAGCCTCCCGGTTAGAGATTTCCAGAAGCTACACAATGTCTTTCTCTACCCCAGAAACCCCAATACCAGGGTTGCTGATGGATTGTGTGGTCCAAGTGGGCAGGGCTGCTTGCATTGTTGTAGTCTGGGCCTTACCCTTTCTTACTGTAGCCCCCACTCAAAAGTAGCACCTTTTTCCTTAAAGCAAAGGTGCAGGCAAGAATGAAGGTGAGAGAGGCAGGTAGGGAGAGAGAGGAGAACGAAGCATTTTATTTATTTTATTTTATTTTATTGTTCATGTTGGCTGTTGCTGCCTGTCCCAGAACACCAACCTGGGACCTTGGGATGCATGTGGACCGCACACAACCCCTACTCCTCCGGGATGCTCCAAAGCTAGCACCTTTAGTGTCAACCAATAAACAGGTCACAACAGCCCAGGTAAAAAGTGTATTCAGCTAAAACCCACAGAAGGCTACCAAGCACTGTTCTTCTTTCTTGGTAGTAAGGAGCAAACGACACAATAGCTTGCTCTTGAATTTGAAGACAGTGTCTCAGCATGCCCCAGACCACTAAACCCTAAAAATGTCACCTGAATTGGTAGGATTGATCTCTTACCCTCAGGAACACATGTGTCTTTCAAAAGCATCTACACTAATTGTAGATGTGCCTCATCAGATTCCATTAATGTTATGTCATCAATCTAGTGGATCAATATACTCTATTCTGCAGGATGTCTGGATGGTCCACATCTCTTCATTCTGTAGTGTGGCGGAGAGCAGGAGAATTAACTTGACTCTGGGTTGAGACCATGAATCTATAATGCTGTCATGTAAATGCAGTTATTCATGACCCTCCTTTCTGATGGGTAGGGAGAAGAATGCATTGTTAGATCAGTACCAACATTCCATGTAACCAAAGCTAAGTAAATTTGCACTTATGAAGATGCTGCATCTGGCACAGCTGCTGAAGTTAAGGCTACTACTTGGTTAAGTTTGTGCCATGAGATGGACCTTTGTCAGGAGTCCATTTATTATCAGCCTCAACCCTCAAGCACCTCTGCTCTAACAGTGGAGCCCTAATAGTGCTTTGAATCCATAGGTATCAGCATAACTCACATATCAAATATTCAGTTATCTGAATAAGCAGTAGTCAGTCTTTGTGGAGGGTAGGACTTGAGAATCATAACTATAGACAAGTGATGCCATTTTGTAGGGTCCTTTTTCATGGGGTCTCTCCTTCAGCCTGCAGGTCCAACCCTCCTAGCTGCCACCCCAGCCCCGAGGCCCATTTTTGTCATTACGCCAACTTGCTCTAACTGCTCAGTGCTCCCACCTAGCCTCTGTATTCTAGAATGTTTTCATCCCCATCAATACCAGGAAGCCTGGCTGTGGCATCTCCTCTGATCAGTTTCATCCTACGGGGGGACAAACATGCCTGAGGGTGTTCCTGACGTTGGTGCTGATGCCTTGCCAGTGATTCCTTTTTGCATTAGGAACAGGGGTGTCCTCCAGATCTTCCTGAGGGGCATGGCCCATGAGTGGCTGCTCTGGTATGAAGCAGCAGATCTCTTCTGGCAGCCTTCTCTGAGCCCCTGACCCTGCCTTCGTGACTTGTCACAGCGGTGCCAATGACCCCACTGTCTTTCATGGGGACCATTGCTGTGCAAGCTTCCAGGAGCTGCCTCAGCAGCATATTAGACTCATTACTCAGGGCTCCTTCCAGGATAATAAATCCCGTGTTTTGGATTAACCAGCTTTATTTTCCACCTTGCTTGAACAAGTCGCCTCGGGATGACCTCCCAGGCACTTAGGTAGGAAAAAGAAGAGGGAGAGCACCCTGGAAAAGCCTTGGAAAGGAGCACTTCAGAACTCTGTCATTTATGACATTGAGACATGCTTTTCTGTAGTTTTGTTGTTACATTCAGTCAATTAATAGTTTTTCTATCTGGAAGGCACTAAGCTGATTTTAGAACATACAAGATAAATAGGGTGGCCAGACAGAAGTTCCCAGTTGAAAATCAACTCTTCCATCCGCCAGCTGCTTCCCAAGATGGCAAACTGATATCATCTCACCTGCCCTCTCCAGGGGTGGGGAGTAGCTTCCTTGAGCACTGCTCTGGGGCTCAGGAGCAAAGAGCACCTAGAGTAAGGTCTGTGCATGCAGCAGAGGAGCAGAAGCACAGATGACTGCTGCCTGGACAGATTTCCCAGCCTTTCCAAGTCTTGACGTGAGCAGGAGGAAAAGAGGAGGTAGTTACATTAACGGGGTCACATTGAATACCGCTGCTGGCGTGGCCATCTGTAATCCTGTGCCCTGCACTCTCACTCAGGTCCCTCAGGACAGAGTCCTCTGCTGAAAGCCCTCAGTGGGAATTACTCAGCCCCCCTGATTGTCACCAGCTCCAGCAACTCTGTGTACCTGCGCTGGTCTTCTGATCACGCCTACAATCGGAAAGGCTTTAAGATTCGCTATTCAGGTGAGTTAAATATAAACAGGCATGAGAAGAGTTACAACTCCTTCATCTCTTAAGTTTCTCACCCAAACACCCAAATAAGCCACGGGTCATATCTTTGCCAACTCCTCTCCAAATCCTGGGCCGCCTTCTCCTTCTCCAAGTCCCTTTCACCTGTAGGTGCTCTTACAGATGCACAGGTGTCCTTGACATTTTCCTCCCTCTCCTTGCCCTACTCCGTTCCCCACTTCTGACATCCTCCTCTCTACTGCTCATCCTGCCAGCCTGTGTCTATCGAAGAGTTTATTGTATGTCTTCTGATAATGCCCAAGGGTGATCCTGTCTCTAACACTACTGAAATGTTACTAAACGTTCCTGAACACTGAAAAGCCCTCAGACATAGGTCTCAAGCTGGATCCTCTTCGGCCAGCTACATTTTCAAGCCAAGAGCTGCTTCTGCTCTGCACGTCCTTTCTCACACACAGTCAGCATAAAGGCTGAGCCAGCCAGACTTCTCACAGGGGCAGCAATCCACGAGGAGCATGGGAAATCCCTGGAAATTTCATGAGATGGAGAAAACCAAATTTATCTGAACTCCCTTCACGGGCACTGCTACCCGTGGTTGGAAAGAAAATGTGAAAACTGCTTGATGCCCGTTTTGAAGGGAAGGGTCCCCTGATCCTGGAGCTGGGCACTAGAAGCTTGGAGGCAGAAGTGAATTACTCCAGGGGATGACAGGGGACTTCCACCAGGCAGGGGACTCCTACCCTTGGCCACGTTGGGCCTGCATTCAAACACATGCTGGCCAAACCTTCAGAGAACATTGGTTAGAAGATCAGATTATAGCCTCTTCTCTCCCGCTTGTCTCAGTCCATCCCTTCCCACAGGCCGACTCCTTACGAGAGTGGTTCAGTCTTAGTGGACCACTTGACCAGTTCCAGCTCCTGGGTGTGGCAGATGCAGCTGAGGGGAACCTGGGAGAAGGGTCTTCACAACCTCACAGTCCAGTTCCTCTGCAAAGTCAGCCCTAATTTCCTTTCCCCCAGACACACGGGGGGATGAACACATGTCCCCCAGAGACCTTGGTCATCTCTGCTACTAACTGGCAGAATGATTGTTACACAAGTCACTTAACCTCTTCAGGTCTCAGTGCTGAAAAAGAACCCTGCAGGTGCCTCTCAGGGAATTCTGGTTGGGTTCCTGGCAGCTACTCATTCATGTTACAGCATTTCCCTTGCTGATTGCTAAACTAGGAGCTAAAAGCCACCAAGGAGCTGCCCTTGTCTTGATGGTTTCAGGACTAACCACATGTTTGGGGGTAATGAGTCAGTTATAATTACAGTGCATAGGCCACTCGTGAGTAAATTAATTCCATGGTGAAGTAATTAGCACTGAATTAAAACACAGTAGACTTGTGCAGTTGGCACATGCGTTTTTCACTGTGACTGAGTCTATTTCTTGTCCTCCACTGAGGCAGACACACAGGTCCAGTATACACAGGACACAGGTGGCAAAGCAGGAACAAGGAAACACATCTGGCTTGGAAGGGAGGTATTCAAAACACCAGTTTCACCGTCAGAGGGAAGAGGACCTGCAGTCAGGGTCCAGCACTTGAACCCCACCTTCCCCCAGGCCTCCCTCAGAGACCCAGCCAGAGTCACAGCAAATGAAGAACTAGCTCTGCGTGTTCCCTCCATCATCCCTCTTTGCAGCCTCCCAGCACGTTCCCTGAGGACCCCTGGCAGGAGTTTTTAGTATGAGTTCTCTGAGGCTAGGCTTTTGTCTATTTTCTTTGCTGCTGAATTTCCAGCACTAGAAAAGCACCAGGCGAGTGATAAACACTCGATATCTATTAGCTGAATAAATGAATGAAGTAAGTTGAAGCCGTTTGTTGAGGGGGAACTAGGAGTATGGATTTATGTCCTGGAATGCCACATTCCCCTGCCCCTCCACTCCCTGAAGCAAGAGGAGACTGGGCAGTGAGTGCCCTCCCTGGGATGGGGGCTTTCCAGAAACGACCCCCTTTGCATCGTCCAAACTCCCGTGCAGGAGGCCGGTCCCACAGGCCGGTCCCAATGTCCAGGAAGGAAAGTGGGGCCAGAGAGCTGCAGTGATGTGTCCCGAGTCACAGGCAGGAGGGAGGCTAGACGAACTTGAGGCATATCCTTCTGGAACCAACCCTACTTGCTGGGTTCTAATTGCCACACCTTTGGGAGCTAATGGGATGTGAGAATCTGAACTAAGTTGTAAAAGCAGAGCTGCCTCCAGACCACAAAGAGAACCTAATGCTATTTAGCTGTCTTTTCTTTTTTCTTTTCTTTTCTTTTCTTTGACATTACTAAACTGGCTTTTTAAAAATATATATCACCACTCAAGTTTTCCTAAACAGCAGTGAACTTGGCAGCAACAAAGACAAGAAAAGAGGGGGAAATGAGGGGCAAGGGAGCACGGAAACACTTACATGTCTTCTCACTTGCGCGTGGTCCCTGAGCCTCGTCCTGTCATTCAGCCTCCTACTGCAGCCTGCCCAGAGCTCCCCTCCATGGCTTCCTTCTGGGCCAGACCAGCACCCAGCCCGGAGGCTCCATCCACTTTGGCTGCAACGCCGGCTACCGCTTGGTGGGACACAGCATGGCCATTTGCACCCGCCATCCCCAGGGATACTACCTGTGGAGCGAATCCATTCCTCTCTGTCAAGGTGAGAAGCAGGTGGGAAGGGGCTGACATGTGGCTCGGATTCTACTTACATCTTGACCTTGTCCCAGATCCAGTCACTACGAGATACGGGTTTCCTCTTTGATAATTCATTCTTCAGTCAACATATATTGGGGCTCCATAGTATCTGGAACCCCAGGGATCGACATGCATAAATCTCTGTTCCAGTGTTTTCAGAGTAATGGAGGAAATGTATAAGGAGCCACACAACTGCAAGATGATGGTGGAAGGCAGGGCTGCATCTGGAGCATAAACAATGTTGAGGGAGCCCAGAGATAAGAGGGGACCTGCCTCCTCTTGGACCACAAGGAGGGTTTATTGGCGAAGTGGGACTTGGGGCCAACATTGGCGGGGAAAGTATTCCAGGCAAGAGCATTTGCAAAAGCGTAGAATCAAGAGAAGCACAAGACAGGCAAAGTGACGGGGTTGACCAGTGCAAGGAGGTGAGGGCCAGAGGGAGCTGCAGTGGAGCAGAGACGTCGCCATTCTCACGCCCACCTGAGGGAGCAGACTGTGCATGCATTACCTTTGACAATCCTTTTCCTTCAAGTAAAAAACATTAGATTAGAAATTTAAAGGAAAATAAAACGATAGATAATGCACAAGAGAAAAATGAAAATGACTTATAATCCTCTAACTGGGATCCCTACTGTTTACATTTTAATGTATTTCCTTTGATCACATATATATATAAATATACACAAAAACGGCATTATGAGTGTCCAAAACACCTCATATTTTGTTAACATCTATCACTTAATTGAATATACTTCCTTGTCATTAATTTCAGGCTGCCTAGCTTTATGGGAAAGCTGTATTTTATTCAAGTATCTTATTATTGTCGGTCATTTGTCTGTCTTTATTTTTTGCTGCTATAAAGACTGCTGCTATTAAAATCATTGTAATTCCATCTTGATGTACATCCATATTTACTTCTTAAAATAAGTTCCCAGAAATAGTGAAATTGTTGAACCATAACCTATACAAAATCTACAGTCTGGTTTTTTGTTGTTGTTGTTGTTATTTTAAGGGAAAGTGCAAACAAGAATGAAAACAAATAGGCAGGCAGAAAGAGAGAGGAGGAAGAAGCATTTTTATTTTATTTCCATTTAGTTGTTCACACGGTTGTTTCCACCCAGACCAGGACTCAAACCCAGGGGTATGTGGCCTGTGCTCCTTTGGAGGTGACTGACCCAACCACAGCTCCACCAAAGTGCAAGGCACACCAAAATCTAGTTTTTGATACTTCTTGCCCTTGGAAAGTTTCTTAAACTCTCATCAGCAGCATGTCGAAGTTGTGTTTTCTCCCACATCTTTGACATTATACACTGCATTAAAAAAAAGAAAGAAAAAAATTTTGTTAATTATACAGACAAAATCAGGAAACCACCATTGTGTTTGATATTCTTGTTCTTGCTTCCTGGCCTGATGACATATGTTTTAATGGCATCTGTTGTGGTCTTCGACCCTCATGACCTCCTGGCCTGGCCTGAGCTTTCTCAAGAACAGAAACAATGTATCATTCATAGTCTCTTTGAAATGCTAAGCAAAGGTCACTGATGACAAATGCTCACAAATGACAAATGTCATTTGGCTGCAGTCTCCATGTCTCTAACCACATCAGCACAGACAAGTCTCTCATTCAGAGCTCCAGTTGGAAACCCCCATCCCTTTCATCTCTGTTATCCTTTGTCACTTCCCAAAATTAAGCCATTCTAGACATCTGTCCGCTCGTCCCCATGCTGCTCTGTGCTTATCCTGCCACCATCACCCCAAGCTTCCCCCTGATGGCCTCCCCTCAGCCATTCCTTCTGAGCATCAGAGGTCCATGACCAACAAGCATGGCCACTTCCCAGAAGGCAGTCTTCACTTCCTCCCTCCATGGGGCCATGGCTGTCCTCTGAGAACATGACTGTGGTGGCCCTCTCAAGTGGAGGGTGTTAGTCCCCCATTTCCCACATCATCCAGGGTCAGGGGCAGCTGGCATTCTTCTTGTTCTCTAGTGCTGCTTCCCAACCAAGACTCTTTGACATAGATGTCACCATTGAGAGTCTGTGCTTCCTGATGCTTTCTTCCCCGGGCCTGCTCTCTCTCTCCATACTCTCCCCATTAGAGACTTCATTCCACCACAAAATTCAAGCATTTCGTGGCTCTCCTCCCCTCCTCTCTGTCCCCCAGGAAGAGCCTCTCTTCTCGTGATTGTGGAAGATTATGTTTTGGTAGGAAGATCATGAAACAGGTTTACAGTCTCTAAAGCTAAAAGTTTATCTGGTCTCCTCTTAGCTGTCCACAAGGCAATTGCCAGGCCATGAACATGGATATGAGAAGGGACTGCTGTCCATTTTCTTGCCCGGCTGTCTCCAGATTGATGCTCTATGAAAAAATGCGCAGACCTGTCATATCACTCACCAAAGGTCTCAAGGAAGCAGAGTTAGTTATCAGACATGGCAATTTGGCTAGCCTAGTACCACCAAAAGAGTTTAAAGCCTTACTATGTAGACAATAATAGAGCATCATCTGTAAATGCAACCTTATTTCAGAATTTCTTGTTTTCCTGATCCTCTTTTTCTAGTTCCATGTCCAGTCTTTGAATCCTTCTTCTCTCTTGGTATCCCAACCCCACTCCATCTGAATAGTGCATCCTTCCCCATATCATAATGAAGTCCAAAACCTATGCCTCTCCTTGGTTCTAGAAATTCTAGTAGCATCCAGAATCACTGCCAATATTGGTGGGACTTAGTTCAAGTTTTCTGGTTCTGAATAAGGGAAGGCTGAGCTCTAGTAACAGAGGTTGGGGGAGCTGAGGAGAAATAGTGGATATTCTGATTAATCTCTTCATCTGTAATAGCTCCTGAGCTATAAAAGGGCAAGCATCGTTTATAACTAGTAATTTCCTTCAAAGACCACACAGGCTACTCTTACCTAAGTAATGTGTATTCCTCCAGGAAACACAGTGTTGACCCTACTCCTTAAAAAAATGGTAACCCTAGTCATATTGCTATGACGTTTCTCTCCTGAGCTGTCATCTTGAGATTCCTTTTCTTTGTACTTCTGAGTTGGTGCTATCATTATTTTGTATCTCCTATCTTGCCCTCTCTTAGCTTTAACCCTCTTTTGGAAGAACTCTTGCCTTAAGTAAACTCCTCAGAAAGAGTTCTTGAGAGAGAACATTTTCTGAGTCTGTAAGTATCTGAAAATATTTTCATGTTTATCCTCACCTATGCTTGGCAGGTTAACTGGGTAAAATAATAGGTTACTAATCATTCCCTTCAGAAGTTTAGTCATTGTCCTCATTTCTTGGAATAGCCGTGATTGCTGATGAGAAGTCTGATTCTCATTCCTTCACAGGGAATAATTTTTCATTCTCGGGGAGTGTGTAGAAGCTTTGATGTGTTCACGGTCTTCTGAAATTCCATGATGTTTATTTAAGAAGGCCCTCCTTGTGTCCCTCTGGCTCCCTTTTGGTCTGAAGACCTGTATCACCCTTCAGCTCTGGGAAAATTTCATCTGTAGCAACTCCATCTGCTCCACATTCTCTGTTCTCTGAGAACAACAGAGATTACCTGTCATCGGGAACTCTGACCAGTTTGATGTACTGCTTGGATGTCGACCTTCTGTATTTCATCCCTTTTTTCTCATTTTCAGTGTCTTGTCTTTTTGAACTGTGTTCTGGGAAGTTTCCTTTACCTTTTATTTCCAGTCTTTCTATTTAATGTTTATTCTGGCAATCATCTTTTTTAATTTAAAAAAGCCCCTCCTTGTTCTCTTTTTCTTGTTCTTGTTTCTTTTTTCTTGTTCGTGCATCCCTTTCTCATTTTGTGAATACAATGTGTGACCTGGACTTCTTCAAGATACTATTAATCTGAAGTTTAAAGATGATGTAGCTCCTGTTTCTGAGTAAGTTCTAGTTCCTAAAGAGTACCTTCTTCTATTTTTAATCTTCCATTTGTTTATGTCTTCCATGCTGCTGGTTTTCTTTAGCTATAATTATCCTTAAGTGTTCTTCTTTTCCAGTTTTATTGGTAAATCACTGACATGTATGTGTCTTCATATTTTAAATTAAAGAATAGGTTGATTTTATTCTAGGTAGCAGGTGTGGGTTACCTTTGTAACCCACATACACAGATATCTTTGGCCACCAGGGCACCCATGAGTAAGAAGTTGAGTGCGTAGCAGAGATGAGCAGGCAGATGGGCAACTTTTAGGCTGAAAACCCTTAGTCAGACAACCCTCAGTTCTAGAAGTAAAGGAGCTCTACTCTGGGATTCCAGCTTCTACCTTAGCAGGCTTGTTCTCTCAAGGGAGCTTGAGAAAACCCTCTCTTCTTTGTTCGGAGAATAGCTGTCTGACTACCTCCCACAAGAATGAAGGAGAATCAGTCTCACCCATGAGCTCCCTCCCATATATTTTGGGCTACAGCTTCTCAATTCCATTTAATCCAGCAACACAATTCTATCTGAATTTCATCTTCCAGAGTTGTCTTTTTTTCAGTGTCCTCTGCTGATAATCTTTTCATTTTCATTTTTGTTAGGAGAGTTTTTTTTCTTATTAGTCTTTACTGTAATTTGATCAGGGCCTGAAGGCAGATGAAAGAGAAGAATATGTTCTTGGAACACCATCTTAAACCAAATAGGCTCATGACTCCTTTTTTCTTTGCCAGCTCTTTCCTGCGGGCTTCCAGAGGCCCCCAAGAATGGAATGGTATTCGGCAAAGAGTACACTGTGGGCACCAAGGCCGTGTACAGCTGCAGTGAAGGCTACCACCTCCAGGCAGGCGCCGAAACCACAGCCGAGTGTCTGGAGACAGGCGTGTGGAGCAACCAAAACGTCCCTCCACCGTGTGTCCGTGAGTCCTTGGGCCCTGGAGGCAAGTGGAAGGAGGGGCTGGGAAAGCAGCTGGAAAGATTCCTGCAGGAAATGAGCTGAAGACTCAAAAGAGAAGATGGACATAGAGATTTGAGATTCAGGGAAGGGAGATGGGTGGACATTGTCATCTACCAACTTGGGTTCCCATTTGAAATGGAAAGGCTGTTGGCCCCAGAGATGTTTCTATGAATCATCGTAGAACTTAGGGATGACCTGAACTCTTCCTTTTAAGATAGAAAAGCTATCAGAAAGTTGGCTTGAATATCCTTTGATCGCAAACTCCAACATAACAGATACACAGTTCAACTCTAAGAAAGAATCACACACTGATAACCTAAGGGGCCATACCTGGCCAGATACTGGATTTTGTGTTTCTCTTTTCTTTTGATTTGAGGTTTGGGGCCTATGGCATGCTGTAGTAAAATTTTATAATTGCTGTACAACATTTCAAATTGGAAAATTTTACATAAAAATCTACATTTCTTATCTTAAAATGAAGATCAGCCAAATAGAACTTACAGTCTCACAGCAAATCATCAACACTGACTGAATACTCTGTCCCTTTGGGAGGGGGACTGGCTAGCTCTCCCTGCCTCAGTTTGCCCCAGTCCCCATCCAGTCCACTTCATTCACTCACCAAACATGCCTGAGGACGAAAGCTTATTGGAGTCATCATTACTGCATTGCAGTATCCCTGTCCTCAGCGCTAGACTCTTGCCTTTGCCTTCCACAATGAATTCATTCATCTTCCTCCCTGTCCCTTGTCTCCCCAGCTGTGACCTGTCCTGATATCAGCAGCATCAGTGTGGAACATGGCCGATGGAGGCTCATCTTCGAGACGCAGTACCAGTTCCAGGCTCAGCTGATGCTCATCTGTGACCCTGGTTACTACTACACTGGCCAAAGGGTCATCCGCTGTCAGGCCAGTGGCACGTGGAGCCTGGGAGACTCTCTGCCCACCTGCCAGAGTAAGCCCAGGAGGAAGAAAGGGTGGGCAAGTCTGACACACCCGAACTGTTTCACATCCTGCATGTGGAGAGGGAGGGAGAAGAGGAGTGTCACCCGGGATTGCAGTGTACCTCTTTCTGAACACTCAGTTAGAATTAGGAGCTAGAGAGATGCCTTCTCCATTAATAAAATACTTCTTAGAATCTTGTGATCTTATTTAAAAGCTGCCTTGAGCATCCACTAATTCATTTATTCAGTATTCATGTCAGGTATTTTAGAGGAGTGAAGATAAAAGATTGTGGCTCCTGCCTGCAGGAGCTTCAAGTCTGTCCAGACACAAAGGAGCATGAAGATGCAGTGTGATAGGGTATGTAGAGGAGGACCGGGTGTAGCTCGGGACAGGCCACCTTTATGTGTCTGCCTGTCCTTGTACCTTGTGAGTTGTTTTTACTTGTCCTTTAAGATAGTTTCCAAGGTCGAGGTCCCTAAGAAGCGACTCAGAGACTGGTTTATTAGGAATTGCTCTTGAGATCACCACCCAAGGGAGAGAAAGGAAAGCAGAGAAAGGGAGGGAGCAGGACCTGGAGGACAGATAAGTCGAGCAAAATCAGTGAAGGCCTCAAGTCGCCACGCAAGGCTCTCTGAAGCTGGGATGCCCTTCAGAAGTGTCATAAGTTGGAGCACAGAGCCTTCTTTATACCTCCACACGGACCAGACGTTGGTACAGACCACCCCAGGCAGAGTGCATGACCTTAGAGGGAGGACTCTTCAGCTAAGGTCATCTGAGGGCTGTCTGCCAGCAGCTGGGGTGTGACAGGAGCGTGTTCAGAATACACTTGACTCGTGAACAGCATGGGCTTGACCTACACAAGACCACTTACATGTTCAGACAGACACCGGACCAGAGCAATCGACAGAAGACGACTTCCCAGAGATGCCAGATGAGGAGGAAGCTATAGGAGGATCTGTGCCAGAAAATAATAGACATTAGACCACCAAGCAGAAGGGTTCCAGTTACTCAAGGCTGTGTCTGACTTCTTTTATAGCACAGACCCTTCCATGATACAGGTGTGAAGCTAAAGCAAACAGTAGAAGAATGATAGGAACAAATAAAAACATTTTTAGAGAAATGAAAAAGCAGAAGTCAGAAATCACAGTGTCTTTCCACTAGTGTGTCTGTCTCTCCTGCCTCCCCTGCACTTCCTCCACCTCCTCTTCCTGTGCCAGCCCTGCCTGATGCTGGGCTGACCATCCATCTTGTTTTAACCAAGACAGTACCATTTAACTTCCTGTTTCCTAGCTATCAGTTCTGTCCTATATTTAATAAACCAGGGGTGTCTGTAACAAAGGGCAACAGGGCAGCTGAGTTGCCCCAGGCCCAGTCTGTTGAGGGGACCCCAAAGCCCCTTCCCATTTTGTCCCATTTTGAAATAATCATCGGCCTACCTAATACAGCAAGATGAACTGCTCCTCCTTCTTCAACTCAGCTTACTCAGCATGAACATGAAGATGAAGACCTGTATGATGATCTGTCTCCACTTAATGAATTATAAATACAAAATATGTAGTAATTGACTTAATGCTATCCAGTCAAAGCTAGCTATTAACAGTTAAGTTTGGGAGGAAACAAAAGTTATTCACCAAGTTTAGAGCCTGTGCATTGTTCAAGGGTCAACTGCTGCGTTTACTTAACCAATAAGGATATATGATAGAGAAAGTAAGTGTTTGTTAAGGGGTAGCAGATAGCTTGTCAGTGAGCAGGAGAAAGTTGGAGACTGGGTGGGAGAGAAGTGGAATCTTCCCAACACCTATGATCCAAGGCACTGTTGTCATGATGTCCCCAGTGTGGACCCCACAGTGGGATATAACCTAACCATGGATGTGGCAGAGTAGAGGTCATGAGCATATAACAGCTTCCTTACAGTGAAGGCACTCACATTTCACTGCAGCCTCAGTGATTCGGTCTCACCTCGGATGTCAGTCAGTGCCTATCGGCAGTCCCTCTTGAGCAGGCGCGTGAGACTAGACTCAGAAGAAAGGGTCAGGAAATTGATTTGTAGCACCTTCAAAGTCCCTCAGGTGTGTCCGGGAACATCTTCAGCTGCGCATCACTGCTCCAATGTCACGTCCTAAAATGTATTGTCACAACCCTTATGCTGGTGTTAGTACCAGTAGACTGAAGGCGAACAAATCTTATTTTTGTCATTCTTGTTCATCAGAAGCAGCACATGTCACTCCTCTTGGGGGCCGGTTGACTGAGCATGTTGTGACTTTTTCAGTCATCTCCTGTGGAGAGCTCCCCACCCCGCCCAGCGGGCACCGCATCGGAACGCTGTCTGTCTACGGGGCAACGGCCATCTTCTCCTGCAATTCCGGCTACACGCTGGTGGGCTCCCGGGTGCGGGAGTGCATGGGCAACGGGCTCTGGAGCGGCTCTGAAGTCCGCTGCCTTGGTGAGTGACCTCCCAGGCCCATCCTGCCCATCTTTCCCTCCTTGGGACAGCTTAGATCTTTTCAGAGCTAGATCCTGTCTTTGAATCGTGTCACTGAAACTGTTGTAAAGTACTTAATCCAAACCCCAGTTATTGGGCATCTACCACACCTAAAACTCTTGGTGTCCCTGAAAGAGTGACAACTTCGAATGTGCTTTATCAGATCTGATGAATTTTCTTTCTTATTCTGAAAGACAGCCCCTTCTCATTGGCCCTTTATGACAAGTGAAACCTGGTCTCCAGCTTCAGGGCAGCTTACAGAGACACACTCCCGTGACACACCCAAAATGACTATTGTCTTATCTATCAGCATGTCTCACAGATATATCTATGTAATAGTCGTTTAAATATATACTATTGCATATTATAAAATACATATCATTTACTTATTCTATACATATTTATGTAGACATATATTTATATCTACATATTTTCTGTAATAACTATGACAGAAGCATAAAAACAACCTGGTTGCTAAAAAAAGAAGATGAAATCCTGTCATTTGCAACAACATAAATGGAACTAAAGGGGATTATTATACCTAGTGAAATAAGTCAGAAGGAGAAAGACAAACACCCGATGATCTGACTCATATGTTTAATACAAAGGGAAAAAATGCACAGAAACGAACCCTTATACAATGATAATAGAACTGAGGCTGCCAGTGGGTGGGAGTGGGGGGCGGCCAGTGGGCTGTGGTGAAGGGACTTTTTGGTAATCTGGTGGTGGGTGTGGTGTGTGGTCTTAAATTTGACAAATGGTGAACCTGCACATACGGGTTTATGTCATTTTGTAAATCAAAGTTACCTAAATATTTTGTAAAAGAAACCTGGCTTACCAAGGACAAATATATTGTGTCCCCCATGGCTAATCCATTTCCTGCCTGAACTTTAGACTCTGAGGCTCTTTCACTCCTTTCTTGGCCCCTTACATTCAAAGAGGGCCCACGCCACACAGACCGAACAGCAGAGCCAGACTGAGCAGTGTCCTGGAGTGACCGTGCTGCACTTCCACTGTCTCAGGCCTCTGCTGGGGACACGGTCATGAGCTCTTTGCACGCAGAGCCAAAGGATGCCCGTGAAAGTGATAAGCACACAGTCTACCCAAACCATTAAATAAAGATAAGTCACCTAGGTGTGTGCTGTCTGTCAAGAAGGAAGGATGGACTCAGGCAAACCACCTGTTGCATGGTTATTCTCAGCACAGTAGACTTTGATCACCCTAAGGCTGACTACGCAGTAAACACCCACTGATGAGAAAAACAAGGGGGTGACCCCAGAGACAGCAGATGACAGTGATCATTTCTCACCCACCTCCAGACCCAAAAGCTAAATCCCAGGGATCCACTGGGAATGTAACCTTAGGCCTCGGATTGCCATGTCTCCTGTCTAGGATTCCTGGAGTCACTGCCAGGTGCTTACTGTCCAGAGGCGGTGGGAAGAACAGCGGGTGGCTGGGTACCAGTTCGTTTTCCTCACCATGCCTGTCTCCCCCGCCCGAACCAAACCCCGCCTCATTTTCTATAATCCCTTCCCGAATTCTTTCTCCTTCTCCACCCTCACCGCAGCCGGACACTGCGGGGTCCCTGAGCCCATCGTCAACGGGCACATCAGCGGGGACAACTACAGCTATCGTGGCAGCGTGGTGTACCAGTGCGACGCCGGCTTCCGCCTGGTCGGCATGTCGGTGCGCATCTGCCAGCAGGATCACCGCTGGTCCGGCAGGACCCCCGTCTGCGTGCGTAAGTATGTTGTCCGCCCCGCCCGCCCCGGGCTGCGGCAGCGCGGTTCCCGCGTTCTCTCCATTAGGTTAGGTCGAGGCTTCTCTCGACTTCGTTCACTTTTTCAAAGGTGCAAGCGTATCTAATGCTTTCCATTTTCGGCACCATTAATTATGGATTTCACCTTTATTACTTCCTTGCTTGTGATTTCTTTGGGTTTACTTTTTTGCTCATCTTCTCGTGTTTGAGTTAGGGATTTAACTCATTTATTTCCATTCTTTCATTTTTTTTTATTAGTTGTTATTGATTATGTTAAGGCTCTAAAGCTTCTGCTTTAATTGTAACCCATAGATTATCATAATCGATGCTTAATAATTTATTAGGAATTTTTAAATTTGGGTGGGATTTCCCTTTTCATCCAGAAGATTTTTAACAGAAGAGTGTGGTTTATCTTATTTCCAGGTGGAAGGGCCTTTTTTAATTTTTACTTCGTTACTCATTTCTAATAATATTGCACCGTACATAATATTTCTGCTGCATGAAAGATAGTGATGCATTCTTTGTGTCCTAATGTTTGATTGTTATGAATGTCCTCTATGCATTTTTAGAAGAAAGGGGATAAGAGCATAAAGTTATATATTTATATGTATGTATACATATATGTATATATAGTTTAACAGATGTATCTTACTGATTATATTATTTATGTTTTTGTATGCTAATTTTTGGCCACTTAACCTCTTGTTCCAGGAGATGTAACAGTTACAAACATGCACAAATAGTGCATTCATTGCCTTCATATAAAAAATTCAGGGGAAAATGGAATTATACTAATAATAGAAAACCTAAAAACACCTCTCAGAGCAAGTAAAATGGACAAGAAAAATAAAGCACACAGACGACATACAATTTTTTGCTTAACACTTTTTAATGTTATTAGCCTTGCTTTCTTATTTACCCTTTAATTACATAGTTTATCAATCTTAATAGTATCCTTTCACCTATTGCTATACAAAGTCACTGAGTTTATTCTACTTTCCTTTTCTGACTCCCTTCTCCCATGTTGTTACATTATTTCTACACTGGCAAAGTGTAAAATATTTATTATAGTGTTTACATATAATGCTCTACCCTTTCCCTGACTTTCATTTCACTCCTAGATCTACAGTTAAACACTTTCAGAACTGACCATTGCTGCTGAAGCTCTCCCAGTTGTCTCCTAATGGGTAGATCCCTCTGTAATGCCTTCTTTGCCCAATGTTCCTGAAGTTCTTGCCTATTTAAAACTTTTTCTGAACCTTAAGACTTGGATCATATATAAATCCTTTATCACTATTTCTTTGATGTCTTTTAAAATGCTTCTCCATCATTATTTTTCATTGCATGCTGCTCTTAAGAATTCTAAAATTAGCTTAATCCTGTAATTCTTATAGGTTATTTGTTGATTTATCCTGAGGACCCTGGTGATTTTTTTTGTCTGAATCCTTTAAGTTTGGTGTTTTTACTCACATGTGTCTCAGAGCTGACACTTTCTCTAGGTATTCTGTCATCGTTGAATATGCAAATTCAATTCTTCTTTTATTTCTGAAACATTTTTCCTTCAGTTATAGTTTTAAATATTTGTTCTAGCCCCAGCTGGGTTTTTTTTTTTCCTTCTACATCAACTCCAAGTATGTGTATGTTGAATCTTCGTTGCCTGTCTTCTAACTCAGTAATTTTTCTCTCTGATCATTTTAACTTCTTTCCTTATCTTATTTTAATTCCCTCGGTTATGTGGCTGACTTTCATCAATATCTCATATTACGTTATCATTTGATAATATTCTCTCTTGGGCCTCTTATAACTTGGTCTTCATTTTTTAGTTTCCTGCATATAATCAATTATCTTTCCATTTATTCCCACTTGTACCCATTTCTGCTTTTTGGTATTCTTTTTTTTTTTTTTATTTTCTGATTCCCAAAACAGTTTTTCTTGTCTCCAAATGCTTATTTGTGAATACTGAATTCATTTTGCAGTGTTGATACAGTCCCCTTATGCTTCATGTGTTTTGATTTTGGTGACATTTTTTTAGCAAATAAAATGTTTTGATTCTTTTCTACTCTCTTTGTTTAGTTATTTTGTATCTGTTTAGGCTGATGTTTTCTATTCATTTTGCACTTTCAGGGTGGTTTACAAGAGTCCCCTCTTCTGTCAATATAGCACAGTATGGTTGTCCTTTTCCTGTAGTCAGTGCCCTGACACACCAGGAGCCTTCAGCAGTGTGTTCACATTTAGGATAGACCTTTGCCTTCTAACAATGGTTTAGGGTCAGTATAGGGCCCTTCCCCATTTCCTCTCTTCTTCCCTTATGGTCTTGCTTTCCACAAAGGCTTGCATCAGAAGAATAAGAAATAATTTTGCCTGGATTTAGTATTGTTTTCTATTTATACATACTTTCAAGTTTATAGCCCTCTCTGTCTTCTAGTTATGCTGCAGACCTCAGAATCCTGTTTTATTTCTTATTGTTCATCTGAATTTTGGGGATTTAAGTAATCGTCATATTCTCAGCTGCCTAGATATAATTTGGAAAATTCTTCACTTTTTAAAGTTCCCTAAAGTGAACCTTTTTGTAAAGTGCAAGGATTTGTTCATAATTTCTCTAATATAGGTTTTTGTTTTTAATTCTTCGGTTGGCTTTTCACATATAAGCTGGAACAATAAAATAATGAGACTTACTCAATAATCAATGAAATTAGTCTAATAGCTTCTTAAGTAGTTGGTTTACAGAAAGCAAGATCCATGTATATTCAGGCACTATACCAGATGTTTATAAAGAAAACCTGTTTGGGTTCCTCTAAAAGACACAAATGCAAATACCTTCAGGAACTTGGGGCAGAATATGTGAAAAAATTTGAACTATAAATAATTGAGAATGTTGGAGTTTGGAATCATGTGGAGAATGTCTCCTGGACTGCAGATATTTTAGGCCTGGTCTACACTGAACGTATGTAAAGTTGACATTCAGGCACTGGACCTAGATAACCAGGGTTTAAATCTCAGTTCTACTACTAAACATCACAGGACTGCATGACTTCGATGGGTTAGTTACCTCACTGGGTCAGTTTTCTCATCTATGAAAAGCAGATAACACAGAGGACTGAGAATTGAGTAAACTGATGCATGCAAAATGATCCAAACAGTGGCAGGTATGGCTATTCAGCAAACGCTGCTGCTGTGATGGTGCTGATGGAAAGCCATCTCCCCATCACATCACAGGACACAGAATTCCTTGTGCCAAGTGCCCTTCTCTCCTGGAGCCCAGAGAGTTGGGAAAGGCCTGTAAGAGGAAAGCAAGAGCAAAAGAACAAATATGTGTAAGTGATATACTCAGTGCTCATTGTCAGCTGCTGTCACATATAAATGTAAGATTTCCAGACTTAACCGGACTCTCAGGACTTGCCAACTATCTCCTGTTTCCTCGGTGAGCTTTCTTGCCCATTCCCCACACAGTTATTTCATAATGTTACCCCTTTTCTGAAGACCCACACTCCGCCTCATCTTCCTATAGTCTCAGCAAATAGCTAAAGCCAATAGTCAAGCGAGAGCAGAATCAGGGAGGCCGAGCCTCTGGAATCAGGGGGCCACTTGAAACCTGTGCCCCGTGAACACGCGCCTCTGTTCTCCTACAAGGGTAACAATGCTGCCCACCTCACAGGATGTTAAGGACTAAATGAAAGAATGCTGTAGACCCCAATCATCATTAGCTTCCTATATCAGCTTGCTTTTTATTTTGCAGAGATAATAGAAGCCTTCAGACAACTCTCAGCTCCTGCTTCTCCACCCACACATCTATCCCTGTTGCCTTCATCCCGACCCCTCCAACTTCCTTTAACACAGTCCCTCTCCTGGCCCCAGGTGGGCCTTGCATTGGATCTCTGGGCCTTATTCCCTCCCACCTCCTCAGTGAGCTTCATCTATTTTGAATTCTCTCCTCTGCAATGCTGACCTTCCCTTCCTGCTGGTCCTTCCCTCAGGCTAAGACACCCTGTTCCTAAGCGCCTGCTCTGTGCCAGACTCTGTGTTAGGTGTTGTAGGTAAAAATGAACTGAATGTGTCTCTGCCCTCAGGAAACCTGGGCCTACAGGTCCAGTTAAGTGTTCAAATCTCATCAGGGCCCCTATTTTCCTTCTAATGCTGTGCTCTCCTTCTGGGTGCTCCAGAGAAGCAGGGCTGTCTGGGGTATGTCACATTCCTTCAGGCTCTCGGGACACTCCCACCTCCTTTCTCTCTCTCCTTTGCTGACCACCCCTCAGTTTCCTTTGCAGGCATTTTGATTGAGCTGCCCTTCATAAGGTGTTCCTCCCAAAGGTTTTACTCTCCAGAGCTATTCTCCCACTTTTTACAAGTGTCTTTTGACCTTTGGGGAGGGAAGTCCTGTCCCTTTGTGAATCTGTAACCCTCTCCTGGGCTGAATACAAAACTCAGTATTTTGCATGTCAGTTCAATGAGATAACAGCTCCTGTGAAGCTCATCTTCATTCCCTCACCACCTGGGTGACCTGACCCGAGTCCTACTCACCCTGGAGACCAGCTCAGATGGCAGGCCACTCCCTCTGGAAACCTCCTGAGGCACTCTCTCCCCAGGAGGAGCTCCACCTTCAGCACAGGCCCCACCCTGGTGCAGTCAGCTTCTAGCCTGCCCTCCGGTGAGCTGTGAGGGCAGCGTCCTGAGGGCAGGCACCACATCACGCTCTCTTTGTAGACCAGCAGTGCAGAAAAGAGGCCCTAACCCTTAGAAAGAACTATGCCAATAATTCATGAAAATCAATTATGAATCTATTTTCAAAGTAACCCTGCTTTTTTTATTTTATTGACGGAACATTGCACCATAACACTGTATAGGTTGAAAGTGTGTGTCACCGTAGATCAGCCTCTGTGTATGGGACCCTCACACCTAACCGGCCCCTTTCCCTGTTGACCCAGCCTCCCACTTCCTCTCTGGTAACCACGCATGATTCTATGGATGAAAAGTGCTGACCCATTTCATTCAGTGGTTTGGTTGGTTCCTCTACAGACCACGTGCGTGAAGTCCTGCAGTGAGCGTCTTACTCCTCCTGCCTGTTTCCCTCAGTGCAGTCCCTCCTAGGTCCGTCCTGTTCTTTACGGAGGTTTGCCAAAAAATCAAGACCGGAAACTCAAAGAAATGCGTGCACCCCCCACCCATCACTGCAGGATTATTCACAGTAGCCAAGAGCTGGAAGCAGCCTAAGTGATTCCAGGGATGTATTCTATATACAACAGAATGCTAGTCGGCTATTTACGAAGAGGGAATCCTGCCAAAGCAACATAGATAACTCACATCGAAATCCTTACTTTATAGATATAGAACCTGAGGCTCTGAGTGAACTGCCCAAAGTAAGGAAAGAACAAAGCTGAGTGGTAAATCCTGGTCAGCGGGTCTCCACAGCCCATGCCCGCCCCACCACACCAGCTTTCCCGTGGCTCATTAACTGCCTTCTGCTCTGCATCTCCCGCCCCCCTGGAAAGGCTGCTGTTGAGCTTCACGAAAGAGAACTGGCCCAGAAAGCTGGTAGAGTTGGCCACAGCAGAAACCGGGTCCTGCCTGCTCCTGCCCCGCCCCCACCGCCATCCACACCTTCGGGTTTGGATGGACCCTGAGGGATCCAAGCATCGGGAAGAAGAATCAGCCCTCAGTGGTCCTCCACCACTCACAACCAAAATCCAGAGCTAAGAGACAGACCCGCAAAAGCAGCAAGTGGGAGTTGAATTCAAAGAGACTAGGGTGCCACGAAGGTTCTGAGTAGGACTAGGGATGAAGACAAAAGCAGAAGCCCAGGCATCCACCTATTTAGACTCTCACTTATTGGTTCATTTGCTTTTCAAATATGGACCAGGCTCTTCCTATATGTCAGGCACTGGTGTAGACATCAGGGGTGTAGCAAGAAGAAATCAAAGCCCCTGCTCTCATAGAGTTTGCATTCAGGCGGCGGAAGAGAAGTAGGAAGGAAGGAAGAAGTGCACATCTGGTGTGCCCACTGCTGTGGAGACAAGCAGAGCAGGGTAGAGGTGCGGGAGACTGTCTATTGGATTGAAAAGAGGGCCTCACTGGTATGGTGGCATCTGGGGGGAGCGCTAAGGCTCTGAGGGCAGGAGCCAAGGGATGTTTTCGTAGAGAGGAAACTAGATGCATAGGCTCTTGGGCAGAAACTTGCCTGACATGTTCAAGAAACCCCAGAGACCAGTGTCACTGAGTGGAGTCAACTCTGCTACTGGGTGGGAGGGGGGACAGTGGAACAGATTTCAAAATGAAGCAGAGTCATAGGTGGATACCAGAGTAGCACCTTTATTACTAATAAAGACTGTTTGAAACTATAGCTTAATGTGAGACCAGATGGGATCTGCTGTTTGCACCAGAAGGGGATGGATCCGTGCACAATCAGAAGCGGCTGCCTGGAGCAGGCGTCCCTCCCTTCAGTGGTGGGGACAGCCTGCCCTCTGGAAGAGCAGAGGGGAACATTGCTTCCTGTAGGCAGTGAGGTCCCAAGAGGAAGAAGCCGGGCTAAACATGATGGTGCATCTTTCCCAAATTGCACAGATAGGCCAGTCCATGTTACCTGGGACAGAATAAGTAGAAGAGCACAGAGAAAGACCAGGAATTACCAAACGGACTGACCTCCCATCACGTGGAGGGAGTGGTGGCCAGCGGGTGGCGCTATCCTCACACCTTCTGCTCCCTGCTGGTGGGGTGACCCTGCTGTCCATTCAGGCTTGCTTAGTCTGACTCTGGCTCTGTCAAGATTGACCCGGGAAGCAGGAAGGGTCTGAATCAGCTGAGGGGTCATCATCACGTATCTAACAATGAAATGTGGTGATAAGGAATCGAAAGGATAGAAACAGAGGAAATAAGGTAGGACTGACGACCTGGGTGACAGAGAATGACAATCTGGGTCTTTTGGCCTACAGGAGCCGTAGAACGATTTCTCTCAAGTTGTCCAAGCTATAGACAAGGAAGAAAGAATGTCCCCGTGATGATTTCAGAAAAAATGTTTTGCAGGGAAAAGACTAAAGTTAGACGTAGGACAAATGATCCTAATCATTCACTGGTGGACATGAGAAGGACCAGGCAGATGAACTTTGGGGGTGGGGAATAACAGGAGGGCTGACCTTTCTCCGGTTTGGTTGCAGCCATTACCTGTGGACACCCAGGAAACCCCGTCAGTGGCCTCACTCGGGGCAGCCAGTTCAACCTCAACGATGTGGTCAAGTTCGTGTGCAACCCGGGCCATGTGGCCGAGGGGGCAGCCAGGTCCCAGTGCCTGGCCAGCGGGCAGTGGAGCGACGTGCTGCCCGCCTGCAGAAGTGAGTCACCCCTCTCCCTCCCGCCCCACTCAGCTCCTCTGTCATCTGCGTTCTGTCACCCACCAGCAGAAGCCAGTGAATTCAGCCCAAGGGTCAAGAGGCAGGTGCTGACTAGAAGATAATCTGACCCCGTCTGGACTAGTTAGCAATAGCTTCTAGAGCCTTCCAAGGCTGTTCACGGGCTAGAGGAGCCGTCAGACTGACCACGAGCGCCTGGCGGGCTCAGCAACATGTGAGTCTAGAGTTAGAGTGACATCTTCCCCATGAGGACTGAGGGAAATGGGAGACGTTTGTGCTTGTCACAACCGGAGGATTTCTATTGGTATCTAGAAGGCAGAGGCTGGTGCGCTCTTAAAGGTCCCAACCCTGTAGGAAAGAATTATCAGCCTAAAATGTCCCTGGGGCCCAGGTGGAGAAATTCTGCTCTGGATCGTAAGTGCTGTGTCCCCTCATTGCACAGCGCAATGCTTGGCACTCAGTAGATCACGATAAATAATGCAAGTAAATAAATATTACTTACTTGTTTTGTGATATCAGCCTCTCCAAACCTTAGAGAGGCTTATCAAGGGCCAATATACCTTACATCGAAAAAGTTGACTTATCCAAGATGAAACATGTGCCCCGTGAGAGAATGGATGTGAAAGTGTTTTGAAAGCAGAAGTATACATGGCGGCTTCTGAATGCTATCGTCATGAATCTAAAAGCGTTCTCTGATTTTAGGTTAA
The DNA here is from genome assembly GCA_004363575.1 of Solenodon paradoxus. Lineage (NCBI taxonomy): Eukaryota > Metazoa > Chordata > Mammalia > Eulipotyphla > Solenodontidae > Solenodon > Solenodon paradoxus. Next base: position 83,553 of record RJWH01001678.1, read on the forward strand.
GCTTTATCATTTAAAAGTCAAATTTATCCCCTAGGCTATCCATCTCTTCCTGAAACACCCACAAAGTCAATTAAATAGTTTCTTTAAAAGCCCAGCTCGTGTTCAAGTCAACCCCTGCGTCAGTATTACAATTGATCCGCTTTGCGTGGGAGACACACGGGGCGGGGGGTGGAACACAGAGTCGGGGACACGAGCAAGGAAACAAGCCATCGTCACGGCTGAGAAAAGTCATCAGTAGAGGTTTGAGCAAAGGAGCACTGAGGAGCGAGAGGTTTCCCAGTCTGGGAGGAGGGGATGTCGAGCTGGACATGGCAGAATGACTCCCTTGGCCAGGTGAGCAGGGTGAAGGGAGAACTACAATCCCGTGACCTGCCCACCCTTCCGGGCAGGAGCCGCCTCCGTTTGCCATTTGCGGTCTGGAAATACTTACATGGGAATACGTGTTTGGACTTGCGAATCCTCGTGCGAAAGCGTCTGAAAACCCTCACAGCCAGGTTTCGGCATCTGTCCTGTTCCCTTACTCATCACTGTCCTGTTCCCTTGCAGTCATCAACTGTACAGATCCTGGGCACCAAGAAAACAGCGTCCGGCAAGTCCATGCCAGCGGCCCGCACAGGTTCAGCTACGGCACCACGGTGTCTTATCAGTGCAACCACGGCTTCTACCTGCTGGGCACCCCCGTGCTCAGCTGCCAGGGGGATGGCACCTGGGATCGTCCCCACCCGCAGTGTCTCTGTAAGTAGGAGTCATCTATGCAGAATGATCTGCCTGTCAAAGAACTGTCCTCCCCTGGGTGTGCGTGCGTGCGTGCGTGCGTGCGTGCGTGCGTGGTATGCGCATTACGTGATGCTAACCGGCAGCTCTTCAGATGTCCTTTTTGGGCTTTGTACCAGTTCCTGTGTGCTCTTTCTTCTGCCCTGGAGGCTCGGCCCCTTTCCTCATGCTGCCACTACTCTGCAGCCTTCAAGATTCCTTCCTTCACAATGGCTGGCGATGGAGACACTGTCTCCCACTTTAACCCTCCTTTGCTTCCCCAGAAAGGCCACACAGGAACCCTTGTTCTTTGGAGGGAGGCCGAAGACAAATGCCACTCTGGAGGTAAATAGATCTGGACTGAATTCTGGCTTTGGCACTGAGCAAGCTGTGTGGTTTGAGGGGAGGCCATTCAGCTCTCAGAGTCAACTTGTTTTGTTTTGTTTTGTTTTTTCCTCTATAAAAATGACCCACTTATAACATAGGGTTATTAGTTTTTTTCGAGCACTACCAACTCTTTTCTAAAGTGGCTGCCTCATTTACAGTCACCAGCAAGGTAGGAGGATTCTGCTTTCTTCACATCCTCACCTACACTTGTTATTGTCCTTTTTTATATATATATAATTATGATGATGAGTATGAAGTGGCATCTTACCGTGATTTTGATTGCATTTCCCTAATACCTGACAATGGTGAGTATCTTTTTGAGTGTTGGCCATGTGGGTCTCTTTAGAGAAATGTCTGTTCAAGTTCCTTGTTCCTTTTTTTAAATTGTTTGCCTTTGTGCTGTTAACAGCTCTTTATACCCTCTGAATACTACAATCCTGTCAGATAAATAAATTACAAATATTTTCACCCATTCTGTGGATTATCTTTTTTGCATGAAAGTTTAAATTTTAATAAAGTCAGATTTCTTTATTTTTTCTGTTGTTGCTAATGATCATGAATGCTTTCCATTTCCTTCTCTTTCGTAATTGCTCTAACTAGAACTTCCAGTACATTTTCGAGTAGAAGTAGACGTAAAATCTCAAGATACACATTGTCTTGTTCTTGGTCTTTGGAGAAAAATTTAACAGTCTTTCAGCATTAAGCATGGTGTGAACAGTGGGTTTTCCGATTGCCTTTATCAGTTTGAAGACATTGCCTTCTATGCCTAGTTTATTGGACATTTTCATCATGAAAGGGGGTTGGCTTTTGTCAAATGCTTTTTCTGCATGTATTAAGATAGCCATGCAGTTTTTCCTTCATTCTATTCACATAGGGCATTACACTAATTGATTCAGTGTGTTGAACCTTTCTTACATTCCAGCAACAAATCAGACTTGTCAGGGGATAATCCTTGCTGCTGCATTTGGTTTGCTAGTATTTTGTTGAGGATTTCTGCAACTATGTTCATAAAGGATGTTGATCTCTCATTTTCTTTCCTTGTGATGTCTTTAGCTTTGGTAATGCTCATCTCATAGAATGAGTTGGGAAGTGTCCCTCTTCATCTATTTTTAGGTGTAGTTTGAGAAATATAGGCAATATTTTTTCTTTACAAATTTCATAGACTGCAGCAATGATGTCATAAGGTCCTAGACTTTTCCTTATTGTTTGTATTATTGTTTGACTGTCTTGATTTGTTATAATTCTATTCAGATATTCCATTTCTTCCTGAGTCATTTTTGTCAGGTTGTGTATTTCTAGGAGTTTGTTCATTTTATCTAGGTTTTCTAATTTATTGGCATTCGACATGCATGTCCATAGTATTGTCCTGTAATCCTTTTTATTCCTGTAAGGTTGGTTGAATATCCCACTTCTTTCATTCCTGATGTATTCATTCTCATCCTCTCCTCTCCCGACTAGCTACCCCTTTGTCAGTTTGTCCATCTTTTATTAAAGAACCATGGGGTATGTTTGACTTTGCTGATTTTCTCTATTGTTTTTCTATTTCCTATTTTATTTCGTTCTGCTCTGTCTTTACTGTTTCCTTTCCTCTGTTTACTTTGGATTTTGTTGACTTTCTTGATCTAGTTTCTACAGGGAGAAGATTAGGGTGTTAGTTTGATGACTGTTTTTTCATGTAGATGTTTGCAGCTAAATATTTTCCCTCTGAGCACTGCTTTCACTGTATACCGATAAATTTGGGTACATTGTTTTCATTCTTGTTAACCTCAAATAAATTTCTAAAATATTTCTGATACCATTTTTGACCTATTGACTATTTAGGAGTGTAGTGTTTAATTTGCATATATTGGTGATTTTTCCACATTTTCTTCTGTTACATTGATGTTTAATTCTGTAAATAGCTGTTAGGTCTAGGGATTAAAGCATTGTTCACTATATTTCCTTTTTGATCTTGTGTCTGATTGTCCTGTCCATAACTTAAAGTGGGCTGATGAGATATTATACTATATGATTATACTATATACTATTATACTATATACTATATAGCTGATGTGCCCATTTCACTCTTCAGTTCTCTTAGTTTCTGCTTCATGTATTTGGGGATTCTGTTGTTAGTTGAATATATGTTTTAATTGATGTATCTTCATGATGAGTTCGTGATTTTATACTAATGATATAAAATATTATTCTTTATGGCGAGTAATGATTTTTGTCTTAAAGTCTTTGTTGTGTATCTTTGTTACTGTGTATCTTTTTTCCATCTTTTTGCTTTCAATCCATTTGTGTCTTTAAATCTAAAGTGCATCACTTGTACTTGGATCGTGGTTTTTTACCCATATTGCTAATATATGCCTTTTATGTATTTAATCCCTACTTAATTTCATTACTGAAAATGACATTTTACATCTGCCATTTTGATACTTACTTTCTATTTATCATCTGTGTTTTTGATGTCTCTTCTCTGTCCTGTTGCCGTCTTCTATTGTGCTTAACAGATCCTTTAATTTTAATTTATTTTTTGCCATTTTAATTTCCTTCACTGAGGTTTTTTCTTAAATTTATCGTCTTAGTGGTCACTCGGGGGATCACAAGATGCTTGTAATAATCAAGTTTGTATTAATGCCAACTTAATGTCAATGATGTGCAAAAACTTTGCTCCTATATAGCTGCACTACCTGACCCACTTTGTATCATTGTTTACAAATTACATGTTTGTATATTGTGTGCTATAAACATGGACTTCTTATTATTGTTTTACATGTGCGGCTTCTAAGATAGAAGGGGACAGTTTCAGACAAAAACTGCGCTTAAGCTAGATTTTTATTTACCTATGTAGTTACTTTTACTAGCACTCTATTTCTTCATGTGTGTTTGAGCCCTTTTATTTCAACCTAAAGGGCTCCCTTAAGAATTTCTCTAACTTAGAATTTCTTTCTAGGTTTCCTACTGACATATTCTCTCCTTTTTGTTTATCTCAGAATATCTTAACTTTCCCTGGATGTTTGAAGGTTAGTTTTGCTAGATATAAAATTCTTGGTTGAAAGTTTGTTTTCTTTCATGAAATATGTCCCAAGTACTAATATATTTTTTGTTTTAAATCTCTTATTTTGTGTTTTCTGTTTGTTCTACCCACTTGTTTCTTTTTCTCCATTTTTTTATCTTCATGTGGGTTAGCTATCTTTCCACTTTATTCTCTAAAAATTAAACTTTACACTCTACTTTTTAGTGACTGCATTAGAAATTACAATAGGAACCCTTATCAAAGGCTAAAGGTAATTATTGTCTTTCTTATTCTCCTGTATGGTACAAAAATATTGGAACACTTTAACTCCATTTATTTTCTTTCTGACTTTGACAGGAATTATTATGACATTATTGGTTTTTATGTCTTTATTGTGCCTTTTCTTAAGGAATGGTACAGGCAGAAATGAAGGCAAGCAGAGACAGGCAGGAAGAGAGAGGATTAAGAAGCATTTTAGTTATTTTATTTAGTTGTTCAGCCCCGCCCCAGGTCTTGAACCAGAGACCTTGGGATATATAGGGACTGTACCTGTACTAAACTGCTAGGCCTTGATTTACCCACATATTCACCTCTTCTTTACTTCTTATTTCTTCTTATATCTGACCTTTCCTATAGGATTGTTTTCCTGCTATTTGAAGGCCATCTTTTAGAATTTTATTTAATGAAGATCAACTGATGGCAGCCTTTCTCAGTTTTTTATCTATAATAGCTTTATTTGTCACTCATTCTTGAAATAGCATTTTCAGATTTAGAAATCCAGGTTGGTATCTATTTTCTTTCTGTCCATTATAGAAATATTTCTATTTTATGACCTCTTTTGTTACTATTTTTTTAAATACAGCTAGCTGTATTGACAGCTAGTTGTCAGTGTTTCATACCTTTGAAAAGCCTGTCTCAGTCTTTGGTGTTTACCATTTTTTCCTAGTTCTTAAATGATAACTTAGGTGGATACAAAAGTCTAGGCTGACACATTTTCTCTTGGTGCTGTGTGCCAGCACTTAGTCCTGAGAAGTCTGATCTTAGTGGTTATTGTAACTCTTTAATAATTGAATTGTAATAATTAAATTTAATAAATAATAAATAATTTTTCTACCTCGCTGACTTCAAGATCCTCTCTTTTAGGCATCCTGAACTTTTTACACTTTGTTTTTATAGTTTTTATTTATCCTTCTTAGTATACATTCAGCTTCTTGGCTCTTTTGACATCTATAAAATTCTGCACTATTATTTTTATAAATATTGTCTCCCCCTTAATCTCTCCCTTCATTATTTCTGGTATTGCAACATTAGATCTCAGGCAGTTCACTATGTCTCTGAAATGTTTATAGCTGCCATCGCTGATAAGTTTGCTCAGTGTATTGTTCCACTGTAAACTTGTTCTTTTTATATCTTAAAATAGTAAATATACTTGTTAATAGTCTGTATCTGATACTTGCAATATCAGTCTTTTAGTCTCATTCTGCTACTGTTGTTTTTGCTGATTCTCACTTATAGTGACTTGTTTTTCTTCTGCTTTGTTATGTTTACATTGTGATCTTTTATTTGTTAAAGCCAAGAATCAGACTCTCAGTCTGGTAGAAACCAAAAATCTAAAAATAGTTTTGGCTTTTTCTCTCACCAGAAAAAATGACTAATGCTCAACAGTTGCTGACATTTTTATTCCAGAAAGCCCATCATCACTTCTTCTTTTTCTCATTGACTTTTATAAGATGCTAAACTCTACATACACTTGAATTACTGAGGCCACCACATGATATCCTTTTTAGAGACAGAGAAACCCAAGAGGCAGAGCAGACTCGTCTTTTTGGAAGTTTTCTCAGGACAGACCCCATTTAAAGGCAGCGTTGTCTATTACTTATTCTGAATAAGAGTTTGTCAAGATTCCCAGAAAGGGGATATACGAACGTCAGAACCCAATCAGCTTATTTGCTTTTTAATAGGGGTAAATATAGAAGTTTCCCCCAATATTTAGAGAGAATGTCTCAAAATACCATACCCTGAGAAACTTTTACTGGCTTTAGGGCTCTAGATTCCAGGTGACTCCTAGTAAAATCATTTTCACTGATGTTTCATGACTGTCACGACATTGTTTTAGGGAGCTAATTGCATTCTGCATCTAGAATATCTAAGTTCTTGTGACTAGGATAGTGTAAAATTAGGGAGGACTTTACCCCTTTGCCCCTAGTCAATGAAAATCAGCTGTTCCTTCCAGGGGAAAGCAAACTTTAATTGACAAAGATTTACAGGGACCAAGGAAAATGGAAAATCTAGGTCTTTACTTTATGCCATTTGCCTGCTAAAGAATTTTAGAAAACAGTGGAAATACTATAGGCTGGCTGGCCATTAGTACCACTCTCACACTTGGGATCCAGGAACTAATGTTGGGGTCCTTTTCCTTTTGCTCTGGAACTCCGCATTGTTCCCACCCAACCACGAATTGCTGATTTGTCTTATTTTGTTTAACATTAATCTTATACTCTTAATCCCCTGTGATATATGTGTTCTGTGTAATGCAAGAAAGTCTGTTATTGTTAAGAGCACTAAAAAGCCAGGTTGCCTGTTTTCATATGCTCATTTAAACTTAATTTGAAGCTACCAGCTACATATCTCCAGCAGCAGAATTTGGAGACCCCAGTTGGACAGAAATAGTTTTAACTTTTTTTATATTGACAAATCGAGATGTGAAGCACCAGCTATTCCACTTCTCTTAATTCTCCACCACCTTGACTTTTATGCAAATCAACACTGGCTATAAATTTCTTCTCTTTATGCCCTTTGCTTGATTCTTTATCCACAGCAGCCAAATGGTGGTGTCATTTTTTTTATCTTTTGCCACAAACATTATTATTGATGACTTCCTCCTGTAAAAGAACAAACCACAGGAAAGAATGAAACATATAGCATCCCCTGGTTGTTAATTTTACAGATTCAAGTGGCCTAGATCACACCAGTGACCAAAAAGAAAATCATGTCAGGTACTTTTTTGGAGTTTATTAGATATTACTATAAGACTGTCCTCAAATTCCCCAAAGAAAAATTTTGAGGTCAAATAAGAACATCAGGAAAAAACAGTCAACTTCTAGCAAAGAAATCATTAGGGGTAGGCAACATAAATGTTTACATGTCTACACCAATAGACATGCACAAAACATATTCTTATAAGCATCATTCATAAGAATCCAAAATATCCAAATGTTCACCAACAGGAAATGGGTGAATAAAATATATGACATGTAACCTTGAAAATGACCTCAATGACCCCGAACTTCTTGGTATTATTGCCTTCCTAAAGTATCCACCGACAATGTACCATTGTTGGTCTGAGCGAGGTGACTCCCAAAGCTAGATTATAAAAGACACTGTCACCTCCACTTCGCTTTCTTGCAGCAGTCGCTCTCGGGGAAGCCAGACAAGCCTTCAGATAACCAGAGCCATGGCCAGCATCCAGATTACAGTCTCATGAGGGGTCTTGATCCACTACTACCCAAGGAAGCCACTCCTAAATTCCTGACCCACAGAAACCATGAGTGACAATACACATCTATTGTTGTCTAAGCTTTAGGGAAATCTGTTACCCAGCAAAAGATAATGAATTCATATAGTATACTCTGTGTTACCGTGAAAGAACTTGGGCTCACACTCAGGGTTCTTCTGAGCCTGAGGGACTTCATCAGACCCACCCCTCCGGGGTAAAAAGAAGTCAGCACCGCCAGTAGAAAGCAAAAGCTAGAGAGGTTTATTAAAGATATAAGAGATGGGATAAGGGTGGGTTATATTCCAAGCCAGAGGAGCTCCAACCTAGTAGCCCTTATCCCAGCCCAGGGGTAGCCGGAGGTGGGACAAGGGTTTTGACTGGTCCATTCATGGTTCCCTTTTAAACTGATTGGAGCACTTCAGATCCACCTACTTCACTGTCTGCCTCCTTCCTATTGGAAGACTTCCTCTGTTCCCTTCCCTCTGCTTCCCTGCTCAGGACTGACTCTACTTTATGTATGTAGCAGGGGTCTGCAAACATTGGCTCATGGGTCACATGCAGCCTTTGATCTGGTTTTTGTTTTCGTTTGAGCCCCAATCTAAGAATAGATGTTTGTATTATTAAAGCATTTTACAAAAAAAAAAAAAAATCCAGTAACGAAAAGTAATATGCAACAAACTGTGTGTAGCCATCAAACCTGTATTTGCTCTCTAGCCCCTTGCAGAGAAAATTTCCAGTCCTTCCTATATTGCAGTGAGGATGAGCTGCTGACACACGTTTCATAAGCAGATCTCACAGATGTGCTGTTGAGTGGAAAAAAGCCCAGCATAAAAGAATATGTCCTGCTTAAATCCTTCTATATAAAATTCAAAAGCAAGGTAACTAATTAATGGTATAGGAAGTAAAGATAGCAGTTTGATTGGGGAAAGGATGGGTAGTAATAGGGAGAAGACATGAGGGAACTTCTGAGGCACTGGAAATGTGCTCTTTCTTGATCTGGCTGGTGGGTGCATGAGTATATGCACTCTGTGGCAATTTGCTAAACTGTGTACTTATAATTACTGTGTTTTTATGTATATATTTTATTTTCATTAACAATGATTTTATTTGAAAATCATTAGAGAGTTCAGGTTGGACAATTTCCAGAAGTCAAAAACTTTCTAATAAGCAATTAATCATAGACTCATTTAAATTATAGTTGGAGACTATTCCCTTCCAAAGGAGAGAATTCATTGGTACTATAAAAACAATACTACACAAGGGAGTCAATTAGATGCTTGAGAGTGCGGCCCTGGTTTCAAGAACTAATTATCAGTGACTAGGTCTGTAACCTTAGCTTAGTTATGTTCCCTCACCATGTCTCTTTTTCTTCATCAGTGAGAGGAAGATAAAGACGATGCCTACCTGATAGGGTGTCTTAAGGAATAAACAGTATCATCCTTAAAGCTCACTTTACCAGTTATCTGTTGCTGTGAAAGAAAGTGTCTTAAAACTTACTAGCTTAAAATAGCAGCTGTTTTTATTTTCTCATAATTCCATAGGTCAAGAGTTTTTGGCTTGGCGGTTATACTAATCTGAGGTCTCCAGAGAAATAGGACCAATAACCAAAAGGACATAGATGTACATATATTTTTCCATCTTTATTTTGTATCTGTAACCATATATAAAATAAGGAATTGGCTTACAGAACTGAGGAGGCCACAGCAAAGTCTCATGTCAAAGATCTGAATTGGCACATTGGAGACTTAGGAAAGCAGGTAAATAGTTCAGAGTTCAAAGAAGTGAGAGGCGGGAGAGACATGATGTAAATTCCAGTTCAAGTCTGTGTCCAAAGGCAGGAGAGATCTAATGTCCCAGGTCAGACAGGCAGGCAGAGGAAGTGAATTCTCTCTTATTCTGTCTTTTTGTTCTGTTCAGACACGCAAGAAATTGGATGAGGGTTTCCAACTGTAGGCAGGGCAGTCTGTGTGCTCCAGCTGGAAATGCCCTTGCAGAATATTTGAGCTGATTTCTGGGCATCCTGTGGCCCAGTTAAGCTGACACATGAAAGAGGCTCTCACAGCAGGGTGGCTCCTCTGTGCTCCCTGCATCTCAGTCAGGATTAGAGGATCCAAGATGGCCTCTCCTACACATGTGGGCGCTTGGTGCTGGCTCTCTGTATGTGGCCCCTCTCTCCAAAAGGATATCTTGGTGTTTTTGGCTTAGAGCCTCAGTTTCTAGAACAAAAAAAGAAGTTAGAAGATCTCTCAAGGCCAGAGCTCAACATTTCGCCACATCTCACGCTACCACATTTTCTTGATCAGTGCAAGTCACAAGACCAGCCCAGACTCAAGGGTGGGGGGAATAATAGACTGGAGCTGGAGGGGTGGCAGCATGTGTAGAGACGGGAAGAACTGTGATGATCGTCTCTGCAGGCCTTTGGCCACCACAGCTCGTGTAAATAAGCCCTCACCCTCCAAAGTCATATTCATTTTGTTCCAGTTAATTGGAATAAATCAACATGCAGTGGCTTCATACAGCAACCATTTGGTTGTTTATTATTGACAGCTCAGGCAGGGTTTAGTGGCTATAGCTCGTTTCTGCTCCACATGTTATTGGTTGTTAGGATTCAGCTGTCCCAAGATGATTGAAGATGGCCTTGCTCGTCTGTCAGTGATCTTGGTCCCTCCTGGCCTTTGACAGATGCACTGTGATTGTTCTTCAGCCAATCCCTGTTGCCACATGATTTCTTATCAAGTAGTATTTTAAAATAGGCATCTTGACATGGTAGCAATAGCATTCTAAGAAAATGAAGGCAGAAGTTGCCTGGACTCCGTGGCTATGACCATTTCCTACAAGTCATTTCTACTGCATTCTACCGGTCAGAGCAAATCACAAGACTAGACCAGATTCAAAGAAAAAGGAAATGGACTCCACAATTTGATGGCAGGAATTGTTAGCAGTAATCTCTGCAGGTAATTTACCACTTAGAACAGTATTTGACACATATTAAGGCCACCATGAGAGGTGAAAATAACCAAGACCAATTCACCCCACCACTGGCCTGGCCCAAATTCCAGCATTAGCCCAGCATTGGCCCAACTCAGATTTCATCCCTGTGGTCATATCTCTTGGTTATCATCTATGCCCTGCCCTGTACCCTTTCTGGGTACCACTTATTACTATAATGATCTGCCAGACCCCAAGATTTAGTCTGCCCAAATCATTATTATCTCGTCTTAAATGACCACAATACCCCCCATCTTTCTTATCCCACTCTGTTCTCCATACAGTATCCAGAATGATCTTATCAAGACATAAATCAGATTATGTCACTCCCAGCATGTTTATGATGAAATCCAAATGCACGCAAAGTTCTGGCTTCGAGCAGTCTTTCCACCACGTCTTTTTCTATTCTTACCTTGCTCGTGCAGTTCCAGCAGCCCTTACTTTCTTGCTGTCCTTCAAACACGCAAGCTCATTCTCACCTCTGGGCCTTTAATCTGCCATCCCTTGCCTCAGCACACTCTTCCCGCAGATCTTGCACGTCTGGCCTCTTCACAGCATTCAAATCACTGCTCAAGTACTACCTCCTCCCAGAGATATTCCCTGACCACCCTATTCAAAAATAACATCCTCATTCTTTTTCTAGCACCCTTTTCCTGACACAGCTTTATTTTTATTCCTAGCATCCCTTAGAATTGCCTCTTTATTTTCTTATTGATAATCTACCTTCCCCCATGAGAATGGACGCTCCATGAGAGATTTGCTCTCCTAGATACAGAAACAATCACATCACAGGTATCAACAGGTATGTGTAAAGTAAAAGAGAGATTCTGTGGCAAAAACAAAAGGAAGGCAAAGCCCAGTGACAGGCGAGCATTGCCCAGCCTCAGCCCGCACACCCAGGGCTGGTGTTCTAATCATTCTTGCTGGCCTGCAGTTAACTGTGAACATTTTAGGAAAGGGGACATACAGACTGAAGGGGACAATTTGGGGATAACTGCTAAGGGCAACTAGAAAGTATGCTTGGAAAAGGACTATAACTGGCCCCCACTTGACAAACTGTGGTCAGTGCAGACAGTCCTAGAGTGACAAATCACTCTTATCTCATAGATACCACCTTTCTGCCAAAGATATCTTGGGCATGCCCTGTGGCCGTGAGAAACTAAGGAGCGCACGGGAGGCGGACAGAAAAGAAATGGATATCATTATGCACCTACTACTGCTGAGCAATTTCACATGTATTGTCTCACTCAGCTCCTAAAGCAACAGGTGTTACTCTCCACAAATACGGAAACTATACAGCGGGGTAGGGAGGCATTGTCTGCTGATGCCAGGGGGCTGTGCCAACAGGAATTTTGCTTCAAGAGGTACCTGGGATTGCTCCTCTTCTCTGCCTGTCACGACGAAAAGCCTAGTGTGTGTCCTGTGATGGCACTCCATACCATGCAGCATTGCTGAGATGTTTGTTCTTCTCCGCAGTGGTGTCCTGTGGCCATCCGGGCTCCCCGCCCCACTCCCAGATGTCTGGTGACAGCTACACCGTAGGGGCAGTTGTGCATTACAGCTGCACCGGCAAACGGACTCTGGTGGGAAACGCCATCCGCATGTGCGGGCTGGACGGACGCTGGACTGGCTCCCTCCCCCACTGCTCAGGTATGGGGCCTGATGTTGGGGAGAGGGGCCCAAGGGAACACTTCTGAGCTGCTCCGGTGTGAGTGGGACAGAATGGGAGGCCGACCTTCTGAGGCCTCATCCCATCTTCACAGGCAGAGAGCAGAGCTATCAGAGATCCCAACTGGACTTGAGCCCCTGCTGGTCTGGGTGCAACTTCATCCACTCCATCAGCTGTGGCTGAGCCTTTACAGCCAAGAGAGATTGCAAAGTTAGGGAGGACACGAGTTAGGGAGGTCACCCTGTGGCCAGAGTCCTCATTTCAGTGATTTCTTGGGAATTGCCCAAGCCTTTCCATTGTTCCACCCAGATCCAGACCCACTCCTGTGTTCTTTCCATCCCTGTGTGGAGCTCTTAGGCCCCAGTCTGCTTCCTGTTCTTTTATTCTTGTGGCCGTGGATCTCAAACCCATGTCCTGGGACTTGACATGGCCTGCACCTTAGCCACTGAGCCACAAGGGTGTGTCATTCCTCTCCTTTCTCATCTTGTCTCCCACTTGTCCTGTGTCCTGGCTGCCTAGTGAGATGCAATTCAACCTTATTGCCCTAATACACAGTCCCTAGACATTTCCTACTAATAAACTCGTTTTCCTAGTCATCTCCATGACGACAGTCACAGATGTTATCAAAATAGCACATTAGGGAACTGCCGTATCTCCCGGGTCCACATTGTCCACATCATAGATTCATGGCATAACAAAATATTTGAAAATGGAATTGTCATGCCAAAACCAAAGCCAAAAAAATAGCACCCCATAGCATCTTTGAGTTGATCCTGCTTGTCCTCAGAAGGGGTCCCATACCATATGCCACACACAAGAGAGCGACTGCTATGCAGCTTGATGTTTCTCTAGGAACCTATCTTGGTGTTGACATTTACTCTTATACCTTCCCATTCCAAAGAAGACAGGATAAACCAGGAGAAAGATAAACATCATTTGATATCACTCATTTGTGGTGTATAGAGATAGAAAGCACAAATGTATGAACTAAATTAAATAATAATAGACTTCCAAAAAATGAACCAAATAAAGCAACAAGAGACTAAGCAGAGGGCGGGGTGGGGGTGCAAATCAGAGGATGCAGAAAGAGACTGGGGAGGTGTGGGGGGCAAACAGCATAAAGGGGATAGTGCATAGTGAAGGAAATTGTGGTAAACTTACTATATTACATACAGAGAGACAGATTATATTTATAATATATATTATATACAAATTTGCTGTCATGTGCACCTCAAACATAGTTAATGTTAAAATGCAATATTCCTTCAATAAAATCAAGTTAAAAAATAGAAGTAAATGAGTAAATAAAAATGAAGAAAGGCAGGCATTTCCATATAAAAGGCCCATCCGTGCACACAATGGTCCCATTTTATTAGGTGAATAATCCCTTTGCCAAAGCTCAGCCCTCTAGGATCCTCTCTGGGATTCCGGGCCGCTGGTGTTCTGGATGATCTTTGTTCTCCATGAGAATATAAAGTGCAGGGTAGGGAAGAAAGAAACCAGAAAGGAGCCTTGAGCACCTCTCTCCTCAGCATTTGTAACCCAGCCTCACAGTCGCGCTCCTGGCCCCTGGTCTAGAATCCGAAGGCTGTCTCCCAAACTGTGATTCCCCTCTCTGGAGTTGTGTGAACAGAGGCTGGTAAGTGACCTACTGGAAATAACAAGTAGCAATCTTGTATAAGGCAGAGAACTGAGCTCAAAAACCACTGAAATCCCTTCAACCCCGAGACATCACACTTACATGACTTCTTAAGCACTGGGCCTGCATGTGGAAGAAGGGACTCTTCCTTGGCTTCAGGAGCATGAAAAAGTAAGAAGCAAGAAAGGAACCTGCAGAGGGTATGAACCCCACTCATTCAGGGGCTGTTCTTTAACCACCGAGCAGTAAGGCAGGAGCCTGTTCAGGTAACTTGCACCAGATGTAGAGTTTCACTCCCTCATTCTTGGAGCCCATGGATGCCCCTTAGCAGTGGCCCAGCATCTTTCTCTCTCCCAGTTTTCTACTCCCTTTTCTTCCATGTGAAAAGCGGAGGGTCTGTTTGGCTCTGGTCCACAGGAACCAGCGCAGGACTCTGTGGTGACCCTGGGATCCCAGCCCATGGCATCCGTCTGGGGGACAGCTTTGCTCCAGGTAGTCTGATGCGCTTCAGCTGTGAAGCCGGCCATGCGCTCCTAGGATCGTCAGAGCGAACCTGTCAAGCCAACGGCTCGTGGAGCGGCACGCAGCCTGAGTGTGGAGGTAATGTATGTGACCGTTCTGCTTTTCCCCTTTGCCTGCCCCCAGGTGCACTTCCCGTGCACACTCACACTCACACTCACAGATGAAATCCATGACGCCCTTTGAACTCTTGGCCTGGTGGATACTGAACATGAGAGCTCATCAGCATTCTCATTAGTAATCTGAAGAAAAACATATTCCCCACCAAAGAGGGAAGAAAACAGAGGAGACTAACCTGTGTTCATTTATTTCCCATATAGTTTCATTCATCAACTATGTGTAAATACTGTAGTCAGAGTCAGGGAAAGATACCCTGCCCTGCTGTTGGAGCTTATAGTTTAAGGGGAAAACTGTGTTTAAAAGCATCCAAAGTGCCCAAAGAAGTACTAATCCATTTTTCAACCCTTAAAATGTGCTACACAGCCTCAGTGATGTTTCCTGAATTAGCCCCAGTGGAGGAAATTACATTTCTCCATGCACTTAGACATTTCTGGAAAAAAATCCAAAAGTGAGGTTGAGTGAGAAGTTGGATGAGGAAGGAGACAATGTGACATGATCACTAAGCAAGAGAGGAATAGGAACGGAGCAGGGAAATCTGTCATTTCTGGGCTGCACGGAGGACTCGGGTAGCTAAGAGGTCTGGTGGGAATAGTCTGCACTGCTCTGTGTTTTTGTTCGATCACATTTTGCTGCAGAGGTTCAGGCAGAGTGTTGCGTGTTGGCTGGAGTTTTATCAAGTGACTCAGACATCAGCAGAAAGTGGCAAAGGAGATGAGGGTGTATGAAAGCAGTGGTTGTGATGGATCTTGACCCCTAAGGCAAGTAAGGAGACTGGGTTTGAGTGGAGTAAGAGGTGGTTGGATTCTAGGTTCTAACAGAACCAAAAAAAAAAATCACCAGAGAACAAGTCCTAGAGAGAATGAGCTGAGGAGATAAAAGGAACTGAACTGCTTGAAACAGATTTGGGGGAAATCCTTCAGAGCAAAGGGAGATGCCGTGACCCCTGATGGGGGGACAACAGCCCAGGAAATGACCCAAATGGAGTCAGTGCTCTCTCCCATCATCTGCCCCAGGCCCTGCCTTATGGATGCTATTTGCAAAGGTAGTTTTTATAGACTTTGACAGGAATAGTTAGAGGGGTTCATGGTAGTGAGAGAGGATTTCTGCAAGTGGGGAATTTAGTATATTCTCAAATGTCCACTGAAACCCTGTGTGCTAAGACTTTGGACCTAAATTTAGTGTTTGTTGCATGAAAGAGTGTGTTATGTATGTCAGTGTGTGTGTGTGTGTGTGTGTGTGTGTGTGTCTGAAAGAGAGACAAGTACACAGCTCTTTATGACTTCCCTTGACAAGCTCTTATCCTTCAAGGTTTTACTCAAATTTTTAATCTCCAGTCCAAGAAATCTCCTTAGTGCCTTTTTTCTCCTTCACATATAACACTTGTTGCATCATATTTTAACTGATCTGTTTATAGGTAGTTTCTTGAGATAGACTGAGCTCCTCAAGGACAGCAGACATGATGGTCCTCACAACATTTCCGACACGGAGCAGCACAAACACTGGTGGACTCCGTGGATACGAGGACCTACCTGTTGTGCTAATTGCATGGGAAACATTTTGTAGACTGACTTTGTGATTATGTAAATGTTGTGCATTGCAAAATAAAATTAACTTAAAAACAAGCAGTCTCTAAATATCAAAATGGAGATTGATGAATTGTGTTTCATACAGTTATAATTATCTAATCATTGCAAGTTCTAATTTGATGGTGGGCAAGTTCTTTAGTGAAGGATTCTAACTAGTGCAGAAAGAAATACAGGATTAAAATAACACCATTTTCTATATCTAATGAAATACCGACCATATTCAGCACTCATCCATTGCAAGTACGATCGTGAAGTGATACATGAGTGGGAGCTCTCTGACACCAGATTAGAAAGGGAGACCTGAACCCATTGATCAGACTCATCATGAACCAGGAAACAAGCAAACACTCTGTGCCTCCTGGTGTAACAGTCGGAAAGGCATCAGCTGATGATGTACTCTTGCTTAACTTGGCTAAAGGAACTACAAGGAACAGAGAGCATGTTAAATAATACCTCGCTGATACAATTAGCAAATTCAGAAGGTAGGAAATTCTATCAGATAAACGTCCTACCTTCTTTAATAGATCAGTTATAGGAAAGGGAACAGTAATCTCTGGATTCAAAGACGCACAGAGATTTGATAACCCAAGGTCACGTGTGGGCTTTATGTAGATTCTTATTCAAACAGAATGAGAGAGAGAGAGAGAGAGAGAGAGAGAGAGGCGCAATTGAATGATATTAAGGAATTGTTTAAAAATTTTTAGGTATAAATAAGTCATGATCATTATTTTCAGAAATTAGAAAAAATTCACACAGGGCTTTCCTTCCCTTCCGAGGCTAAGCTGATAGACAAGCAGCGTGAGAGGCATTTCAGTCCACAGGGTCGGTCCGTAGCACCGGGTTTCCACCCTGGGAAGTTCTCAGTCCCCCGAGTGACACCTGCCCTCGTCCTGGTGAGTAATGTGCTCTTTTGGTTTCCTAGTGATCTCTTGTGGAAACCCTGGAACTCCAAGCAACGCCCGAGTCCTGTTCAGCGATGGCCTGGTTTTCTCCAGCTCCATCGTCTACGAGTGTCGGGAAGGCTACTACGCCACTGGCCTGCTCAGCCGACACTGCTCAGTGAATGGCACCTGGACAGGCAGTGACCCGGAGTGCACAGGTGAGGGAGAGCCCAGGCCCTCTGGGATCCACAGGGTGGCCAAGGCTGTCCGTGGAAGCTGGGGAGGTGGTCTGGGTGACAGGACTTGACCCTGAATGCAAATCAAAGAGCCTCCATCTAGTGAACACACATACTATGTGAAGCCACTGAGCTAGTGCTTTATTTTATACGAGTATGTCATTAGATTCCGACCACAATCCTCAGAAATATCTGTGACTTTATACATGAGATGACTGGGACTCTGAGAAGTTGAGACTATATATTTGCTATTTCTCAGTTCCTTGGGCCAACTTTTCTCTTCTAGAACAGTATCTCCCTCATCCCCAGTGCTCAGCCTGGTTATCTTGCCGCCATCCGCCATCTTTATCAGGTCCTCTCCCCTTGGGCCCATCCCACCCTGACTTGCTGTCCAAACATGTGTAACCTTCTCAACCCCCTTCTTGCTTCTCACAAGGGCCACCAGCACCCTTTTCCTTGGGAAGCGAGTCACTGTAGGGCCTCGGGGCAGGAGAGTGATGAGATAAGGGAATCTGATAACATTCTTCCTTTCAAAGTCTGATTTCAAGCTCCATCTGAAATCCTGTATCAAGTTCACTTTTCTTCCAAAGCCAGAGTTCACCAAACAGCACCCTCACTTGACACAAAATAACATAGGAATGGCCATTGCATAGGTCATTAGTCCCTGTTTCTAGGTCACTGAGCCCAGAGAAGCCACCTAGACAGAGCAGCAGGCAGATGATAAGATGCACCTCTCAGCAGACAAAATGCTTTAGGTGATCCATTGGCACCGTTAGGCTCTTCAGCCTGAAAACATCCCTTTCCCAGGCCCCAGCCTCATTAGGAGCTGAGTCCTCTGAGTACTTCCTTTTACGGGGGTGGGGTTTGACTGAGAAGAATGGTCTCCATCACCCACGTTGCTGCAATATATGGGGATGGTGGGCAAGGACCACAGGCAGGCAGGAAGGCCCTAGAAGGGAGATGTCCAAATGGATGTTAAAATGGGCAGCGTCAGCTGGGAGCCTGTAAGGAGAGAGCCTCTCTGATTGATCCTTCTCCCTCCTGGTCACATGCCGCGAGTGATAGGAAGGGTATTGGAATGCTGGGGAGGAACGGAGTCTGGACTGGGAGTGCACAAAGCTTTATGTCTTCCATCCTATGTTCTAGTCATAAACTGTGGTGACCCTGGGATTCCAGCCAATGGCCTCCGGCTGGGCAATGACTTCAGATACAACAAAACTGTCACATACCAGTGTGTCCCTGGCTACATGATGGAGTCACACAGGGTGTCTGTGCTAAACTGCACCAAGGACCGGACGTGGAATGGTACCAAGCCAGTCTGCAAAGGTGCGTGTGAGGGGTGCATGCAGGAAAGACCAAAGAAGATTGCAAAGTGAGACGGGGGCCTGGAGTACATAGAGGGGAGGGGGCACACAGCAGCCCTAGCACCTTATCAGGGGCTGTGCCCCTGAACATGTGTTAGGAGAGGTCAGAAGGTACAAAGCCTGGGTCTTGAACATCAAAGGGAGAGCATGCAAAGAGAGGCATGGATAGAGGAGCGCCCCCAATGAGACCACCCAATGGCCTCTCAAGGGCTCATTCCCAATTCTTCCCGCCTCATCCCAATTCCCAGCAGCCACAGGGTAGCCGGCGACATCTGTGCTGGTGGTGGGCCCTGGTACTCTCAGGACACAGAACTCAGCCTGCTCTGTCTCCCCCCAGCTATCATGTGCAAACCGCCTCAGCTCATCCCCAATGGGAAAGTGGTGGGCTCTGACTTCATGTGGGGCTCCAGTGTGACGTATGCCTGCCTGGAGGGGTACCAGCTGTCCCTGCCCGCGGTGCTCACCTGTGAGGGAAATGGCTCCTGGGCTGGAGAGCTGCCCCAGTGTTTCCGTAAGTTGCTCACGAGGACCCTTGGTACATCGTCTCTGTCACCTCCTTCCCTTCCCGTCCTGCCGCTGGGAGACCTACACCAGGTGGCCCCCTCCCCAGAATCAGGTGGAGCTTTGTCAAAGACATGGGTCACCGGAAAGATTTTTAACCAAAGGGTATCTGCCCCAAGATCGCGGGGCCCCAGCACTGGAAACCTGCCTGTCTCATGGAACAGCCCCGTGCAGAGAGGCTCCTGGGGTGCCCATGGCTTTCTGGTGAGTGTATTTCCTAGTCACCTGGCCCAGCTGTGTCCTGAGGAGGCCCATGCTCATGCCCAGACTTCTTTCAAACCGAAATGCTAGAGAAGCAGGTCTCAGGTGGCGTATTCCTGTCGCACCCCATAACTGGGCTCTGCAACGTTTTCTTGGAGTCCATGCTGTGGATAAACAGTGGGACTTAATTTTTTTCTTTTTACTTAGCATTATCAAATTGTGCAGAAAACGACTCATCAACATCCTCATGACACTGTTTGGGCACCTCTGAACATATGCTTCAATCTGGGAAACTTCAGCAGAGACAAAGGCCAGCAGCTGGAACGCGGAGGCAGGACAAACAGTATTCGGTGCTCACTTAGCCCTGCAGGCCTTCACATACAGACCTCACCCTCCTCAAGGGAACACCAAGATCCTAGCAAGACACAGAGCTGAATCTGGAAGGCCTGGATCTGGCTTTTCTTTTGGAGAAATAGCTAGTTGCTTTTTAACAAAGAATTATGGTGATCATAAGAAGGATTTTTATTCTGTCTGAAATACAAAGAAGAATGCAGCGATCTTCTGAACTATCAATTCCCAAAGATTCTGGCTCCCCATAGATCGCTGTGCATTTCTGCATGTGTAGCAATATCCGTCCAATCTTCTATAAACAGTATTGAACATGCTCGTTCATAACATGAATTCATTTAGGCATCATCATGGACTTTTCTCTATCAATGCATAGTGATCTGCACATCAATTACTTTTAATAGCTTTAAAGAATTTCCTTGTTTTAGATGCCGTGACTGGTTTAATCTCCTACTGGGGATGAATCTAAGTTTCTCCAATTTAATCATGTTAGACACAGTTCTGCAATAAATATCCATGGAAATAGCATTTCTTTATACTCTTAAGGTCTTGAGGAGTGTGAGTGCTGGGTCAATGGATGCACACTCTATATATCTTGACATGTTCAGCCAAACTATGTCCTAATTTACGCCCCCACCACAAGTTTATAAGACCCTTTCTTGGCACACACCCTCATTAATAATGAATTTTGCTAGTATGTTAAATATTTAACGACCTAAGAAATTCGTAAAGATAGCTTATTATTTTAATTGGCATCACACTTCTTATTAGCAAGACTGAGCTGCTCTTTCTCTGCCATCCACTATGGTTCTTTGAGTTGTCTCATCCCGGATGCGGTGAACTTCTGATCAACTCGCCTTTCCCTGACCTCCGACCAGTCAGTCCAGACTCCCCAAGAACATAGACCAGGTCCAGCTTCCGTTTCATTTTGAATGTGATTGTGAACCTCACAACTCTATACTGTCACGTACACTCACAGCAGAGCACATAGAACGTTCTTCATGCTTGATGTGATCTCTTGGGGAACTTTACCTTTGATAGTTTTTCTTTGTAGGTAGCTGTAAATCTAATAATTATTTGTTCCCTGCTATCCTCCACAGAGTATTGGGCGTGGCCCAGTGTCTGACCCTGGAGCACTGCTCCAGGTGATAGCCCTCGGTGCACTCCGGGCACAGTTCCATAGTTTATCTTCAGTCCTCCAGCCACCCTCGGTGCTCTCCCTGCTTCCCTCCCACTGGATCTCCTCCTCTGTGGCCCTTCTTCACAGTCATTGTCTTGTCCTGTCACTGCACCGTAACCATCTAGCACCACACCCTCCTCTTGTAAAGCCCCCTGAACAGTGCAGTCAGGAATTTGTCCCCATATTGTAGCAGATCGGGATCAAGCTCGTTTTCAATGACAGCTGGACCCATGCTCCACCGCCTTCCTCAAGCCCACTCTCAGCTCTTCCCCTCCACCTCCCCATGTGTCTGGGAAACCACATCTTCTTTAAAGTAGCTTCTGAAGTTGACTTCTTCCCAAGCCCACTGTTTCCAAATGTGCCACTTCTTCTCAGAACCGAATGCTTTCCGTGAATTTTACCGACATTTAAACCATGTCATTTATCTGTGTCTTCTCCCTTGTACCTGCCCGTGTTAACTGATTTGAAGTCTTAAGATCTCAGAAGACAGGGATCATGTCTTCTAACTTACTTGGTGGTGGAAACAGCAGAAGACGAGAAGCAGAAAGATGTTTAATAAATAGTTAGAAAGTTGATGAAGGAGGAGGTAGATTTGAAACACACCGGGACTGAGGAAAAGAGGTCGCAGGGCTTTAATTCTGCTCTGACTGCCCGCCTCTGCGCTCACTCACCGGTCCATCACAGCATCTCGGATCCCCGCCCAGCACATGTCTACAGATGACACTGCGTTTTCACACTGCTTTGTGCTCCCTCCTCAAGGGACGTTGGCACACACCATCGCATCTGATCCTCGCAGTGTGAAAACCTGAGAGGTGTGCAGGGGAGAGCCATTCTCACTTGGCTGATGGATAAAATGAGGTTCAGGGAAAGTGAGTTAGTGACAAGCAGAGTCTGAAAACCATCATTTCTCCAAGCAATCTTCTCCCAAATTCAGACTCAAATTTATAGCTCCTGTTCTTAGCACTAGAACTTCTAAACTAAGAAGAAAGACTAGGAATCGATTTTAGCTTTTCACGTTAGAGTGCTTCAATAAGTGAAACTCCAAAATCACATATGAGCGCCAAGAGGACCTTTCTTTCACATAAATCACATTGACTGAGTATCCAAAGACCCACTGGGGTTGTACACTACCCACACCCACCAGACTTCTCGGAGTTTGGTGTCTGGTAAAACCACTGTGGGGGTGTTTGGAGGAAGCAAGTGCCAGGCCCTGCACAGCACGGATGCCAGGGCCCCGCGGGCCTGTGCGCACCACACACACCACCGATCACCTGTTGTAGGTCAACTGCATTTCAAGTATAACGATTCTAAGAATGAAAATACAGGTAGAATTCCCTTCTGCTAGGTTGAAAGGCTTCAAAGTCACGATTGCAGTCGGCTCCCTTTAAAACAGAGACGGTTTCCGCAATGCACACAGGAGGTAGGCCTTTTCAGTGCACCGTGCGTGTGAACGGTCAGCCACAGAGCAGAAGGGAGAGGAGGGGGCTCGGCATTTATTCTGCACGCTGTTACATGATTTGAATTCAGAGGTCAGTTTTTAATGAGCCTCTGATGATCTGAAGGAAATGGGCACACTCGTACTTCCTGCGCAGTACACTCAGCCTTTAGAGGACACTTGGTGATACTTTTCAAGAACTGTGAACACACTCAAGCCTTTAAAGATCATAAGTCCACTCACAGAGAATTCCCCAAAGTGAAAGAACAGCCATTCGTAACTTTAAAATACTAGAAAATGCCTAATACAGGGTTATAATCAATGCTAATTATGGTCCAGCCGCTCCTTGCAAAATTATGAAACTTGGATAGTGATTCAAACTTTGGTTCACAGCTATGCCCAAGGATACATACAGCAGAACGAAGACTGGAAGGGAAGGAGCACATAATTGCTGGGGAAAGTTT
Source organism: Solenodon paradoxus (assembly GCA_004363575.1). Taxonomy (NCBI): domain Eukaryota; kingdom Metazoa; phylum Chordata; class Mammalia; order Eulipotyphla; family Solenodontidae; genus Solenodon; species Solenodon paradoxus. The sequence continues at coordinate 106,381 of RJWH01001678.1, forward strand.
AGGGTAGTGGAATCCTAGTTTATTTTTGCCCATGTTCTAAACTTCCCATCACATTGCTCTGTTACTTGGGTGATTATTCATAAGCATTTTGAATGTAGGGCCAGGGGAGTCCCACGGTAGCAGACACGCTGAGGCAGGTGATCTGCACCCAGGGCTGCCCCAGGAGGGACGCAGTAGGAAGAACCCAGGCTGGGCTGGCCTGGGGCTGCAGGGGTGGGGTGCAGACTGACTTCTGAAAGCAACTTGGACCTGCCTTTCTCCCTGCATCTTCCCAGCTGTGTTCTGCGGAGACCCTGGTGTCCCACCCCGTGGGCGGAGAGAAGACCGAGGCTTCTCCTACAGGTCGTCTGTCTCCTTCTCCTGCCAGCCCCCTCTGGTGCTGGCGGGCTCTCCACGGAGGTTCTGCCAGTCAGATGGGACGTGGAGTGGCACCCAGCCCAGCTGCATAGGTGAGAGGTGGTCTGGGCCAGAGTCCCAGCTGGTTGGTGGCCATCTTTCTGGGGGCCCAAGATGATGACTTTCCTTCCCTGTCTTTAATGGTCTCATCCTCAAAACAGAACAGTCCTCCTCTGAGCATCTTAAAGCAGAATGTGACATCTCCAGAGTGACCGGACTATCAGGAAATACGTAGTCAGCCAGGGCTTTGGCTCAACTAGAGAGGTCTGGGATCTCGGGTGGGGGGGCCCTTTTCCTCCCTGTAGCTGGTGCTTAGAGAGCAATGGAAGCTTCAGTGACCCTGCAGTCTGTTTCTCTGTTTTGTCAACTAGACCCAACGCTGACCACGTGTGCAGACCCCGGCATGCCACAGTTTGGGATCCAGAACAGTTCCCAGGGCTACCAGGTAATGAGACCAAGCAAGATTAGGCTTCCTGCCTCCTGTGCCTTCCTGTCACCGTCAGCCTCAGAGGACCTGGGGGCCTTCCTCCAGACAGCACCCAGAGGGGCAGGCGGGTACAAGACCTTGGAAGCTGGAGGAAGGATGCAGCTCCCCTTTGGATCATGCGCCCTTCAGAAGCTCGCACCAACCGCATGAGCCTGTGTGACAGAACAGACTCGCTGGGGCCCCACCAGCCCTTCCCAGCAACCCGTGTGGTTGGGAAGGGCCTCTGTGGAAATACAGAAATGAGTGAGACAGACCGACCTTCCATCTGCAGGGTGCCGTCCGCCACCCAAAGACGGGGCTCAGACAGAGGCTCAGAGGTGGAGAGCAGGTGCCCACTGGAAGCAGTGCCCGCCCTGTAGGATGGAGGCTCCAAAGACGCATCTCAGAATGAGCTTTGGGAGAAGGAAGGGATGTGGGGGGCACTCTGAGGAGAGAACACAAAGCAGGAAAGTAGAGTTGTGTTCAGGCAGGACAATTGGTTGGACCCCCAAGATGTTCCTGGGGGAATGCCAGGGACAAACCCGGAAGTGACGGGGTGGGGTCCTGTCGAGGAGTGTGATTCAGTCACTCAGTCTGTACTCATTTGACTAATATTTGCTGCCATGAACTATCACCAGCGCTACATGGCATTCTAGGAATACAGGGGAAACAGGACAGAACCAGGTGCCACTGTAAGAGGGTCCTCATAAAAAAAACAAGCAAGGAGACTTCTGAGAGCCCTTAGCTCTGCACGGGGTGTAACAAAAGGGTGTGACAGGGCGGGCCTACTTCACGAAAAGCCCGTCCAAGCCTGGCCGGCAGCCTCCATGGTGAGAAGGGCCAGCCAGGTGCAGAGCCGGTGGGCGCCCGTGGCAGAGGGGGTGGCCTGTCTAAGGGGCGCTGAGCAGGGCAGCTGAGAAGCTTGGAGGACTGGGAAGCAGGGCTGCCGGCAGGTCTGGGGCAGAGAGAGAGGAGAAGGCATGGAACACAGAGAGCGCGGCTGGATTTGAAAACAACTTGGCAAACTCACTGTCTTGCATGGTGGAGAGGCACACATTCTGTGACCCAGAAGTTCCTGTTCCATTCCTAGGAACCCACCTGACACTCTCTTGCACACATGACCAAGAAAGGAGAAAAATCGTGATAGAGTCGCATGGGTTATTATACAGCAGGGAAAATGAATGAACTACAGCTCCACACAAGGAATGAGTCTTAGAGACATACTATTGAATGACTCAGGTGGTATGATACCATTTCTATGGAGGTGAAAACTGAGAAAGACAGATAGTGGTTAGAAATATATGTATGAATAGAAAATATAATTATTTTTTTAGCAAAGCAAGAAATTAAAAACATGAAATTCAAAATAATGGTTACCAGTAACAGGGAGCCAAGGACCAGGGCAGGGGAGGAACACCCTGATGTAACTGAGCAGTGTTCTAGCTTGTGAGTGGTGAATTCAACTGAAGGTGTCCAGTTTAGGACTGCAAATCACATCTTTATATGTTTCATATAGTCTTTCATATGCATCCACTATCAAATAATTTTTGAAAAGAGTAAGGCATGGGTTGGGTCACCTAAGACCTTGGGATATTGAGAAGCATTTTGGTTTTTATTCTAAATGTCATGGGAACCTGTGTGAAGGTGACTCCATCTAATCCATCATTTGAATTGTCATCGGGATACTGAGGAGGTTAAGAATGAAGGCACTTAGACAAGAGGGCATAAGTGACTCAGGAGAAAGATGTGGATCGTGGCAGTGGACAGAGACGGGCAGGATGGATCTGGGAGGTAGACCTATGAGGACTTGCTGATGGGTGGGATTGAGGGGCTAAGGAGAGGGAGGAATCATTTGCACAATAGGTAGATAGAGGTGCCATTCCCTTTGCTGAATGGAATGATGAAATACAAGGCATGGAAAAGGGAATGGAAATTAAGAATTTTGCTTTGCGTTTGAGTTTGCTCCGGGAGGTAGCAGAGACACACAAGTGTTCGGGCCTGGAAAATAGTGTAATCTGAGCTGGAGTTTAGGAGACTGACCTGGCAGCCTTATGCTGCATGGACTGGAGAGGGGACCCTGGAGCAGCAGGGGTGTTAGAACCCAACAGTGAGGGGTAGTGGAGGGCAGGGTGAGGGAAACCACTGCGCAGAGGGAGATGGAGGAGAGTGGCAGTCGTGCCTAACAGATGGTGACCAAGCTCAGCACCGGATTCTCCAGGAGATGCTCTGAAGAAGACAAGTTGCCCATCCTTAAGGAATCTGCAGTTTCAGTGAAAAGACACACACAAGCAATCATGGTATTATACACAGTTCTTCACATTTTATAACATGCCTTCAAATTTCCCATCCCATTTGAGTGACACAGCATTCCAGTGGCAGGGAATGTCATCCCCACTCCTTATGGAGAGACAGGCTCAGAGAGTGTCCTGCATCCTGTCATTTTGTGAGTAAATGTAGAAGCCTGGATTCAGATCAGAATCGCCTGATTCTGAGTGAGGCCTCTGTACACACAGCAGATGTGAATGTCCAATAAGAGCATGAATCTGGCTCTGGGACTTGGGCCAGGCCCCTGTGGAAAGGAAAACAGGTGGGGCAGAGTGGAAGCTGGGTCTGGGGAGAGAGCATGGTCCAGTGACAGGGTGTGAATCTTACAGGATGGATGGTGATCGTGGGGCTTTCTGTCCTCACCAGGTTGGAAGCACAGTGCTCTTTCGTTGTCAAAAAGGTTACCTGCTTCAGGGCTCCACCACCAGGACCTGCCTCCCCAACCTGACCTGGAGTGGAACCCCGCCTGACTGTGTCCGTGAGTGTAGACTTTACCTCCATCACCAGATGGCTCCCCAGGATGCGCTTGAATGCCCTGAAGACAGGGCTCGCAGCCTCTCACTGCGGCCAGCTAGTCTCTTTGAGGTCCTAGCCCTGTGGGCCTCACCTTAGGCCTCTCCACACAAGAGCCTTATTTGTATTTGAAGGCATTTCCTATGCCTTCGCAAAGAAAAGAGAAAGAACTTTCTAGTGGCAGCAAAGACTATGAACTGCAAGGCCAACCCTCAGGATGGAAGACTTCAGGTTTTTTACCACAATTCCTCCCCTTCCTTCGGGAAAAGTGTGGCAGGCTTAGGTCCCCAGGCTTGGCAAAGCCAGGATCCACAGGGCCTCTGTCTTGGCCATTCGTCCAGATAGCAAGACTAGCGAGGCGAGGAGAGCTTGGACATGAAGGGGACCCATCGGAGAAAGAAAGGGATGTTCCACGTAGGTCAAAAGGCCTCCTGCAGACCCGAATCTCCCAAGCCCAACAATGTCTTTCTTCTCGTCCAGCCCACCACTGCAGGCAGCCGGAGACGCCCACCCATGCCAACGTCGGGGCACTGGACTTGCCCTCCATGGGCTACACACTCATCTATTCCTGCCAGGAGGGCTTCTCCCTCAAAGGTGGCTCCGAGCACCGCACCTGCAAAGCAGATGGCAGCTGGACAGGGAAACCGCCCATCTGCCTGGGTGAGTGTGCCCACACGCTGAGCCCCGCCGGGGGTGGCCAAAGAGGACAGCTGAGCATGAGTGAACAGGGACAGGGGAGAAGGGGACAACGGGATTTCCAGGAGCTAGACCCTGCTTCTGCTCTTTTGAGGTGCTGAGTCTCTGGAAAATCAAAGCAGAGCAACCTCAAAAGGCACATCCAAGTTTTAGTTTGCTCCCTGCTGCCCGAGTTTCTGTGATTTCCCAGGATTCTGTTTAAATATCAGAGAGACAGAAGCTCTTGGTTCCATCAGGCCACCCATTACTCATTTTATAACCCTTTTTTTCCTAAACCTCCAGCCTCAGATCTCAAATCCAGGTCCCTGGGCTTTCGCGACCTGCACCTTAGCTGTCTGAACCGTGTGAGCCTCAGGGGTGCCTCCGCATAGTAAAAACCACGCACCCAGCCACAGACCCCTCCGGGTTACCACGTGGTCCTTGACCGCCGTTTCTCTCTCTCTGTCTTCATAATCCATTTTCTCTTGACGGCTGTGCATGGCTGTGCTGGGCATGGGGGATTTGGAAGTGGGAGAGAAAGCCTCCCTCGAGGAGCTCGCATTCAGTTGTGGAAGCCTGACTCTGGAGAGATAGAGAGGAGGAGCATGGAGATGCACTAACTGCTGTGGGGATGAGGAGGAAGGGCGCTAACTCAGCCTAAGGGGTGAGGAGAAGGTGCAGAAGTCTGGGAAGGCTTCTGGAACAGGTGACGTTAGTCTAGTCTTAGTGGCGCGTCTAGCAAAGTTAATGGATCCATTTGATGTTCAAATGGCATTAAACTCTTGACAGTCTCCCCAGATGCTGGGCATTGTTCTAAGTCCTCCCTGTGTGTTCACTCATTTAATCCTCACAATCATCCTACGGAGCAGGTGCTGTTCGTATCCCCACTTCATATAGAAGGAGACAGGGTCACAGAAAGGTTAAGTAACATGTCCAAGGTCACTAGCTGGTAAAGGGAAAGAGCTAAGATTCCAGCCCTAATGGTCTAGCTTCGGAATCCATGCTGTTGAGCACCTGCTGTCCTGCCCTCAGAGAGAAGCCCTCAGCTGTTGAGTCCATCAGAGCTGGACTCTAATAACATTCGCTTTTCACCCTATGAATTGTGAGTTTCTTTCATTTGTGGGAGGGAATATTTGTTTTCCACAGATTGTGGTATAAGTTTCTTTTATAAATGGGTTAAGCTTTATTGTGGCAAAATAAACATAAAGTTTACCATCTTAACCATTTTTATCATTTTAATTGAGATATAATTGACATATAACATGACTATTTTAAGTGTACAACTCAGCGGTGTTAAGTGCATTCCATAACACTATGCAAATATCACCACTATCCATCTCCAGAATGTTCTCATCATGCCAAAGAGAAACACTGCATCCACTCAACAATAGCTTCCTATTCCCTCCCTCTTCCAGCCCTAATAACCTCTGTTAAACTTTCTCTCTGTGAATTGTCTGTTCTAGAAAACTCACGTTAGTGAAATCATGCAGTTTGTGTCTTTTGTGTCTGGATTAGTTCACATTGTTGAATGCAGACTCTGTATTTAACATCTGAAGCCCCTGTCAGCTATTCTCCAAAATGCCTGTGCACTCTCACCAGCAGTGCAGCACGGCTCCGATGCCTGCATCTTTGCCAGCACTTGTTACTATCCATCTTGTTGAGTACAGGCATCCTGGGTAGGTGTAGAGCAGCATCTCATCATGGGTTTGACTTGTATTTCCCTAAGGACTTGTGATACTGGACGTCCTTTCAGGGCTTTACTGGCCATTTGGGGAAATGTCTATTCAAGTCCTTTGTTCATGTTTCAGTTAGGTTATTTGTCTGTTAATTGTTGAGTTGTAAGAGTTCTTTTTTTAATTAGTCTTGATTTCTTTTTTTCCCAGCTTTATTGAGGTGTAATTGACAAGTAAAATATATTTAAAGGGTTCAATGTGGCAATGTGACAGACATACATTGCAAAAGGAGACTTTAAAGTCACTCTGAATGGTGAAGTGACTGGTCGAGGTCACATAATCGTTGAGTAGTACCTAGGCTGTCTAGCTCAGACCCAGAACTTTTACCTTTGCCTTTGCCTGTAAGGTCATCTCAGTGTTAATATTATCACTCCAAGGGAGGGAGTCCTCCCCTAAGACCCCCCCACACCCAGTAGAGACCCTACCAGGGCTCAAGAAGTTCACTTTTTATTTATTTATTTTTAAAGGAAAGGTGCAGACAGGAGTGAAGGAGGGCAGGCAGGCAGTAAGAGAGAGGAGAAAGAAGCACTTCATTTATTTTACTTAGTTGTTCATCTCAGCTACCTCCCCAGGCTCCAGGTCTTGAACTGGGGACCCTGGGATGTATGTGGACTAACGCCCAGTGAACTAACTGGCTAGGCCACTGGGGCATGCCAGAGTTCACTTTTGATTGATGGAAAAGTTTCCTTACAGCCAGGCATCTTGGAGTAATGCAGAATCCGGGACAGGGCTTTTCAACCCAGGGTCCTCCATGGGGGCATTGAGGGGCCTGTGTACTAGAATGGGAAACTGGACATCTCTACTTCCTTTATGTCTTATGGAAATCTTGCTTTTTCTTTTATTTGAAGTGTAGACAAAACCCGTAGCAGCATTAACAATACCCATGATTTTGTCACTGAGAAATTGCAAAGATTTTCATAGTAGTTACTGGACCCGCTGTTAGGTCCTTTTATTTAATGCAGTAATAAAGAATGTCATATATATATGTGCTGTGTATTCCTTGTTTAATATTTCAGTTACTGTTATTGATGAAAGTTGATTTCCCTCATAAGTCTTTAATGTATTTTTATCCTGAAGGGAGTCCAGAGCATCCCCAAACCATCAAAATCGTTCCCCTCCCAGTCTAAGAGAAATTCAAAGCAAGATCTCAAAGAAACTAATTAACTGAAATCAGAGCGGTGGCCATTATTTTCCCATCTGAGTGTAGAGTGGAAGCGGAACCCTTTTTCTCCCATTCTCTTTCCCCAGCAGAGGTCCGGCCCAGTGGGAGACCCAGCAACACTGTTCGAGAGCCGTCACTCACCCAAGCCTCAGGTACGGATGTCCAGCCCTTTGGTTCAGGAACCTGGTGTGGTTTCCTTCACCTTGTTACTCAGAAGAGTTGCTGAGTGCCCCAGGGAAGAACATGGGTGTCCACCACTGCCCAGCCCCTGGCAGACTTCAGGGACAAGTGCGCCTGCAGGAAGCAGGACCCTCATTCAGGAGAGTCAGGTCCTTCCAGGATCATGTCCAGAGCTGCAAGCCATTGCTTGCCAGAGCCCTCAAGTGTGAGCCATTGATTACTTCCAGCCTCCACACAGACACCCAGACCCAGAGAGCCGCCAGGAAATAGTTACATTTCTTTTCTTTTTTTCCCATTAAACTTCATTTTAATGGCTCTCAAAATTATGTGACAGATTTTTTGGCCAAGATGTTTCCCAAAAAAGTGCTGACTTTAAGAATGAACAACTTAAAACTGTAACACACACACACACTACTAATAGTCCACAAAACATTCTCCTTTCCTTCTGAAAACTTTGCAATACATTGTTATCGTGAACCAATCTTTTGCTATTAAATGTAAATACACAAGCAGTTCTGAGACTTCTTCCACCACTGAGTAAGATTGGGGTGGCAGGTATTGGGATAATATTCATTTCACCTTCTGAGACAGACGGCTGCTGTGGGTGTCATCAAAGAGGTGGACAAGAAACCAGCTGGAGCTGGCAAGGTCACCAACTCTGCCCAGAAAGCTCAGAATGTTACATTTCTGTGACAGGTGTTATGTCTTTCAAAGTGTGATATTCAGAACTGGACACAAAACTGCAAGTATAACCTGACTTGCACAAAATTATGTAGGCTTTCCTATTCCTTATTGAACCTTATACTTTTATTTACCACATTTATGTATTTATTTACCATGTTTATGTTATACAAGAAAGAACTCTAGACCTGGCATCATACACTCAGTTCCATTTCCATGTGGTCACTAACCTTGAACAAATATGCTTTTACCTCTTGAGCATCAATTTACTTTTTGACAAAATGGGGATCAAAATACTTGCCCTAGAGAATTATTATAAGGATCAATTCCAGTTTTGGTAGCCATCGTTCATTATGTGTTTTTATGAGCCCAGCATCGTGTGGCATACAGTTTCCAACCTCAGCTCATTTAATCCCTATGAAAACCTCGACAAGGTAAATGGTCCACATTTACAGAACTGTGGGTGTGGCCTACAGGTGAGGAAGTTGTGGTTTTGCCCAGACAACTTAGAAGTGACAGCCATGACTAGAATCTGATCTGACTTCATTAGCCCACGTTTCTGTACCACCATGTTGGTTTCCTCTTTTTCCCTTTCTCCATCTTTACAACCTCTTTCCTCCTGCCTTCTGTTTTCTACTTTCTCTTTCTCTCTTCCATCTAATTCCCTCTCTTTCTCCCTTTGATCTTGTTTTTGCTCCTTTTTCTTACCCACCTTGACTCTCTCTTTCCCTCCACCCATCCACTCTGAGACACAAGAGGGTCACAAGAGCACCAGCGCTCTATCGGTACACATAAAAGTCCCTCTTATGTCTGTTTCTCACTTCCTCCAGTTCCTGGGGATGTTTTTGCCAAGAATTCCCTATGGAAAGGGGCCTATGAGTACCAGGGAAAGAAGCAGCCTGCCATGCTCAGAGTGACTGGCTTCCAGGTTGCCAACAGCAAGGTGAATGCCACCATGATTGACCACAGTGGTGTGGAGTTGCATTTGGCTGGTAAGGAGCAAAAGCTGGGGGTGGTAAAGGTAGGCAGGCACATACCCTTTGCCAGGATGAACCTACTGTCACTGCCTTGTACAGACAGCCCTGCGAGGCTCAGACATGCCTGCTGGGCAGGGGCGAGAGGAAGTATCTATTCAACTCTGATTAATGACAGACTGGAGGGGAACGGTTAGAGGACCAGTGTTAATACCTTGAACATACAAAGAACTATTATAAGGAGAAAAGAGAATGACATCCCTAAAATGGAACCCAAAAAGGGGCAGATGTCCAAGTAGAGAGAGACAGCCAATAAACAAGAGAAAAAAATTTTCACCAGTCATCAACAAAAGTAAACACAGTATCGTTTTCCACTTATTTTGCTAAGTTTTTTAAGTAATAAGCATCAGTGCTGTTCAAAGTCCAGCGAAGGCACAGATGAAATGATGCTGGTCCAAGTATAAAATAGCACAGTTCTGTGAAAACAGTTTGGCAGTTTGTATCAAGATGCTTGAAAATGATTGGCCCCATTTATACACTCCTAAAAATCTGTAACATGAGAAATGATTATGATGCAATGTTTGGAGAGCCAAACACTTATGCATAGAGGATGTTCATGTTACAAGGCTATTATTACATGAGCACTGGAAGTAGAAAACTGCCACAAAAAAAGAAATGAGCATATTCATGTATAATATACCTGATGGATAAAATATTATGCTAATTTGGGGAGACATACCCCCATCTAATGCATTTGAAATATGACTTCCATTTTTAAAGGGAAAAATTATATCCATAAGAAAGAACATTAAAATAATGACAGAATGTTAACTATAGTTATTTCTTCATAATGAGAACAGAAATGATTTTTTGTGTCATGCAATTTTTCTATAATCATAAAAACTAAAGCTCTTCGAAGACAGTGTTTACTGAGAAGATGGTAGAGGAACCCGTGAGTTTGCACATTAATGCACAAGCCTGCACACAGTCTCACCCACTTTTCATGTCAGCACACACGACGCAGCTGAACTTCCGTAGTCACTCGTTTGCTAGCAGATTTAGTCCTAACCCGAGTCGCCTGCGTCTGCGTGCCGTGCACGCACGGGCTCATGCCTGTACCTCCAACACCCCCATTCACTACCTGACACATTGACACACACAAAATCACCTTCCCTCGGCCCCCATGTGTGCTTGTGTAAACAGGGTCACGTTCGCAGAGCAGCTACCCAGCTGTTTTTGCACGCATGTGCACATCGAACCTGCACACATGGCTGGGCAGCGCTGGGTGCCTGTCTGCAGTTATTCGTGGAATGTTTAAGTCAGCATCTGGAGGTGGAACTCCACTCAGACACGGGTGCCTAGGCAACCACAAATCTGCGTGTTTTAATTTTTCCGGATTGTTCAAGTATGCCCTCTGACCTTTCTCTTTTCCCAGGAATTTATAAGAAAGAGGATTTCCATCTCCTGCTCCAGGTTTACCAGATTACAGGGCCTGTGGAGATCTTTGTGAACAAGTTCAAAGATGACCACTGGGCGTTAGATGGGCATGTAAGTTCAGCAAAATGTCTCAGTCCTGGACCGTCCTGTGCCCTGACCCCATCCTCCATTCCCAAATCACTGGTGGAGAAGAGGAGGGGAGAGGAGAGTGGAAATTCCTGGGATCAACATAGAAACTTGGGAGGTTTTCTGTGAAACCAGGTCTGGAAGCAAGGGAGTCCTCATCTCTCAGTGAAGTGGGCAAAGAGAAAAAAAAAGGCCCAGAGACTGAGGTCACATCTGAGCAAGATGGAGTAGGTCCTGATGTTAAAGCAGAAAGCAAGGAATTGGAGGTCAGCAGTACAGGAGTGAACTCTAGAAAGCTGAAGGCACTGGTGTGCTGTTGGGAGCTGGGAGAAGGTGATGAGTCTCTCAGATGACTCCCTCAAAGATCTCTCACATTTGAGGGTGTGGATTGGGGGTGATTCAGCACATTGTGAAAGACCAAGACATGGAGCGGGGAATCTGACCTTCTTGCATTCCCTTGTGGGACTGATTGCATTTTAGGGCATTCTTGAGGTGAAAACCAGGTCCCCAATAATGTCATACCCATACCTGTGAATTTCACAGAGAGAGCATTTGTGCCACTGATCGCATTCATGGTTTTCCTATGTTGGATTGTTGGAGGCAGAAGAGGAAGGGTGGGAAGGAGGGGGAGAGGATGGTGAAGGGAGTGGCGGAGAGCCAAGGCGTCAAGGTATGTCCTCATGGACACAGCTGAGTGGTCGAGGACTGCGGCTTTAGTGACTTTGCTTGATAAGCACGTAAGAAGAAGCAAGGGGCCTTCTCCAGGGGCTGGCACATACACTTATCCCCTGATTTTCTCAAAAGTTTCCTAGGACCCCTTTTATCCAAGTCCCACTGGCTTCACTAGTAGTATTCCAGAGATGGGAAGAGCCGCAGAGTCCCCCATGCTGGGAGGGTTCCCAGAGGTGAGGGTTCAGGGTCAAAGCTGAGAGACGGAGCTAGGAGAGCAGGCCAGGGACTAGAGGTCAGTGGCGCTCTGGAGGGGCAGGAGCAGCTGGGACAGCTGTCGAGGAAGGGAAGCCCACTTCTACAGCCACCCAGGGCGCATCCGGGGGCTGGGGGAGGTCAGCCCGGAGCACAGTGCACAGAGGGCTGCCCCTGAGGACGGAGCACGATGGAAGGCACAGCAGCAGCACAGCCGTCCTCAGAGCATGTCCTCCCCGGCGCAGTCGCAGCCTAGATGTGTGAGTGTCCGTGTGTCCAAGAGCCTCATGGAGGCGAGCAACAGAGGGGCAGGCAGGAGCTTTGTCCCCACTGAACCACCAGACACATAACCATTGGGACTGTGGTAACCTCCCCAAAGTACTGAATCCATTTAGTACATGTTCATCTTGGTTTGGTTTCTAAAAAGCCATTTTTCATTGTAGTCATAATAGTTAACGCTTTTTAGGGCCTATTGAGTATCCTATGTACTTTATCTATATTGACTCATTTAGTCCTCATGGGACCCTATGACACAGGTGCTGTTATTTATGCCCATTTCCCAAATGAGAAACATTGGTTCCACCAGGAGAATGCAGCAATGTCTCCCTACCTCCTCCAGTGGGCGCCCCTGGCCACCCCAGGTCCGTCGGTCATGCTCACCTGGGTGTCAGCCGTTGTCGGGACACAGGCGGGCGGGTGATCCCGGGGTGTCTGGCAGCTTGTGTCTGTGACCGGGAGTCAGCCTGAGAGCAGGCTTTCTCCCTCCTTCTAGTATGGCCGCCATCTCACCCTCTGCTCCCACCGCCACAGGTCTCCTCGGAGTCTTCTGGAGGCACCTTTGTCTACCAAGGCTCCGTCAAGGGCCAGGGCTTTGGGCAGTTCGGCTTCCAAAGACTTGGTAACTAGCGTGCGTCCTCGGGAAGCGTGAGCTCATGGGAGTGGGGGAGAAGCTTGTGTATTGGGGTGGAAGGTAGGAGATCGATGAAGGTCACCATCTAAGACGGGGGTTCTGGATCTTTTCTGGATCAGGGATGCCTTGGAGAGTCTGATAAAGGCTGTGCAGCATCTCCCTAGAAACAAGCACATCCACATGGCACACACAGCCTTGGCCACATAGTTTCACGCTCAGCCGTTGAGTTGAGAGCCCCCAGCTTGAAGGATATTGGGTCTCAGAAACAGCTCCGGACAACACCTGGCCAGGCCCCGGCCTCACCCAGACACCCTTCAGCGTTCCAGCATGGGTCCCCGGGCCCCTTTCCTCCTGCTGTCCCCTCCCCTCAGGAGGCTGGTACTGCTGGCCTCGTGGCACCGATGAGGAAACGAGGGCCAGAAGGCTGTGCCCCCACACACTGCCATGTGGGGCGACCTCGCTCCAGATGTCGGCCTCCACCCAGGGAACCTGGGCGCCCAGCATCAGCCCCCAATAAGGGGAGACTTCTGGTTTCCCCAAAGACAGGTGGCATCACAGCAACCTTGTGTACCCGCCAGGGGCTGACACCCCCAAAGCAGTCCTCGCATGTTCCCCCAGCCCTGGCCTTCAGAAAGCGCCCCCTCCTCCTCCGCAGGCTCTGCCTCCCTGCCACTGCTCCTCGCTCGGCCCTCCTGAGTGCACGGGGGAGACCGTGCTCCCTGCGCAGAGCGGCCCTGCCACACTCAGACAGTCCCCTGGCCCCTCAGGGACCCCAGGAAGCCGGAGTCTGGTCCTGGCCTCACAGCTGACTCCTGTGCCCCCCCACGCACCCAGAGCCTCAGTCCCTCAGTTAGATGTCTCGCTGCCTTCTCAGCTGTCCCAGGGCAGGGGGCCCTCCCCAGGCAGGGGCTTAGCGGCCCTCTCCGGCCAGGAAGTTCCGCCTGCATCTGGCTTCCTTGTGAGGGAGCCTCCTGGAAGAGCCTCATGGCCACTGAAGTCCAGGAACTTTGCAGGTGGATCCCAGCCGCGTCAGGTTCCCCCGCAGGGTCCTGGCTTCCCCAGCACTGAGCAGTGTCCCCGCATGCTCTGACCAGGGAGGCTGGTGTGGGGGAGGCTCCCCGCTGCGCTGGGGCAGCTGCCGGCCCAGGACGGCCACCTGTCAGCATAGTGCCGCAGGCCAGGTGATGGTGAGGGGCCCTCACGCTGCCTGTGACCTGAGCTTTACGCTTTGGGGCTTTGCAGACCTGCGGCTGCTGGAGTCAGACCCGGAGTCCATCGGCCGCCACTTTGCCTCCAACAGCAGCTCGGTGGCGGCGGCGATCCTGGTGCCTTTCATCGCCCTCATCATCGCGGGCTTTGTGCTCTATCTCTACAAGCACAGGTACAGTGAAGAAGGGCTCCCAGGCCAAACCCACCCAGCCTTCCGGCTCAGGAGAGCTGGAACCTTCCGGCAGGAAAACATCTCCGGCTCTTTGATGTCCCCGTCCCTCTCTGATTCCCAGGAGAAGACCCAAAGTTCCCTTCAATGGCTATGCCGGCCACGAGAACACCAGCGTCCGGGCCACGTTTGAGAACCCCATGTACGACCGCAACATCCAGCCCACTGACATCGTGGCCACCGAGGCGGAGTTCACAGTCAGCACCGTGTGCACAGCGGTGTAGCCCAGGCCTGGCTGCCCCCGCGTCGCCACCGAGAGCCCCGCCTCCGGCAGCCGGTGAGCGGGCGGGCAGGGGCGCCGCGTGTCCGTCCCTTGACCGGTCTGCGGAGACCTGTGCGCGGAGCCAGTCGGCGCTGGCCTCCCCGGGGAGCAGGGGCCGCTGTCCCCGTGGAGGGAAAACAGAAGTTACCTGGACCAGGATCGGCAGCTAGTAGCACCTGTCAGAGTCCAGTCCCAGACAGGCCAGCTCCCGAGACGGGGCTCCTCACCCCAGCACTCGGGGAAATAGCCCAGTGACCGGCACGCGGGCCTTTAAAATGAGCGAGGCTGCAGGAAGGGAGGGAAGGGGCTCACCGCGTGGGGAAGCGGGACCTGCAGTGGCGGCGAGCTTCCTGTGCCGTGGAAGTGACAGCTCGCAGTGAGACTGGCCTTCACGCTCTGCAGCGTCAGGAGGCAGCCGCCCGCGGTGAAACCCGCTCCTGTCCTGCAGGTTACAGCACAGTTGAAAAATGAGCGAGAGCCGCTGGCTTTCAAATGCAAACCCCACGGAGGGAAGTCATGAAGGCCAGTGGGGTCGGTGTGGGGGGCCAGGAGGCGGACTGTGGTTGGATTTTCATAGACCCCTTCTGTCTTTAAAAACTCATTTTAAATGGTACTTGACAACCGAGTTGTTACAAAGATCAATGTAAGCCAGACTGGATTCATTATTGCAGGTCCTTTTTTTTCCTGATTTTGAACACGACTAACATAAAAGCATCTTCCTGGGCCCTGAAGTATAGTAAGCCCCCCACACGGGGAAGGCGGCCCTGCCCAGGGAAAAGGGGACCAGGTCCCCTCTGGGAGCACTGGGAGCACATGCAACCTCGGTGTGTGTCCCTGCCTACCCCACCCTCTGTTTGGGAGGCTGAGAAAGATAAACACTAAGGCCGCAACTCCTTTACCTCTTTCCTCTCTATTCCTTCTTTGCTTCCCTCGCTTCACTTGCCTTCATCCGCTCCCGCTCCCTGCCTCCCGGTTCTCACACTGGTGTGGTCTGTTTCTTCCCAGTTCTCCAGGGGAGAGACGTCAGCTCCCCCGAGCACAGTGCCCAGTGCCCACCTGTCTGTCTCCTCGCCCGTGTCTGCTAAAGCTGGGACTTGGGCCCTCGCCCTGCCACATCTGCACCCACCACCCTGGAGAGGACTCCCACCCTGCCCTGATTTTGGGCAGTAAAGGAACAGGAGCTACAGACAGAGGCAGGTTTATGGATTTAAAGTAACAAAGCTTTTGTGGACGTGCACGTGTGAATGAGCCTGGGCGCGCACAAACATACTCACCTCTGCTTCCTTCGAGTCCTAAGGAGGAGACCATAGAAGCTTACAGACACCCCATGCCCTGCTTCCCACAAACACAGAGGAGGCGTGAAGAGGAGGAGGCCCAGAAGCCTGGGAACCGATGCGCCCTCCCCACCCTGCGTGTGAGGACACCGTGACGCATGGTCAGGACGCAGAGACCAGCGTCTGCAAGTGGACAGCCCCATCTGCAGAAGGACACAAGGATTCTGCCAAGGGCAGAAAAAAATCTTTAAAAATAGCTTGGAAATCAATTTCTTTTTTTCCCCAGCATCATGTTATTGAGTTGTAAACCCAGTGAATTAAAAAGTCATTCTGGGTCTTGGGCAGCACTGAAAGAGAAGGAGGAATTGGAGGAGGAAAGGGCAGGAATGTGGTCATAAGCCCAAAATCGTATCTGTCAACGGACAAAAAAAGAAGACAAATTTGTGACCCAACCAGAGATGCCAGGTCCACAGGCATTGGGAGGTGCCGGAGGGACAGGGGAGCAGGTGGGCCCAGTGTCCACAAGGAATGTTACCATAGACTGAATGTCCGCTCTGTGCCTGACACTTTGGGTAAATCATTTCTAGACCTGATGAGCTAAGCCCCCAACACAGGAATTATTATTCCTATGTTATAGATGAGAAAACAGAGGCTCAGAAAGGTGAGGAGACACAAGCCCCCAAATAAGGGCAGAATCAAGACGCAAACTCCATCAGCCTGACTCCAAAGCTCCCAGAAACCCAGATCTAGAAGGAGCATCCAAGAAGGGGAGGAATCGGTGACTCTCCATAGTAGATCTATGGCCAGGGCAGCAGGCCAGGCACGGGCCCTGCACTCTCTCTCAGTTCTGTTCCCTCCACCTGGACAAGAGCTCAGCACCCTAGGCTCCTAGCAGCCTCTCGCCATGGCAGAGATCACGAGGGTCTTAAATCCAAAGACTGGAGTGAACGTAAGTCACTTCCTCTGCAGCTCCTTGCAAGTGGGTTTGATTCATTTTGAGTTTCACTGTGTGTGGGTCACAGGACAAATTCCATACGAGTAGTGTTGGGAAGCTAACATTTTGGAATCCATCTATGGCCCTGAAAGTCACACTTGTATGACATGCTAGCCTCCGACGTTCAGACCACACATTGAAATAATGTGCAGAAGTAGTGAGAGTGGAGTGGCAGGGACACCTGGCTCTGAAGTAAGTTGTGGGTTGGAGCAAGGAAAATCTCTGACTGGTGTTCCAATGGGCTGAGAGTAAGAGGTGTCCGTTTTCCTGCAGACAGGACTGGGACAGGGGAGGGTGGGGCCCCCAGCTGTCCAAACCCGTGGTGGCTCTCAACACCCCTGGACTTGGCAGGAGAAAACCCATCCAGACAACACACCCTCATGCTCATCTCCTTCTTTCCCTGGAAACACAGACCATGAACTTTGGCTGCTCCCCTCCCCGCTCTTACACTCCTCCCAGACCAACCAGAGGATTCGTCTCCAGCCTGCCTTGCCCCTTCCTTGCCCCAACTCTGCTCCCTGATGTTCTAGGAGAGGCCCCAGGAGCTGGCACTGGCTCAACAGTCTGCTACCTTTCTCACCTCTGCATTTTCACTCCCCCTCTGGAAGTTTGGAAGGAAATGGGGCAGATCAGGCCTTCCACCCACCATTCATAACATATATCCATCACCATCCCATGAGGAAAAAAAAAAGTAAAACAAAAATAAATCTTTTGTACAGAGATATATTTTTATTATTCAAAATTTGTACAGTACCAAAAAAATGAGAGAGAGAGAAAGGTGTACATTTTTTTTTCATTATTGTAGGTAAACGGTAGTGGAAGCCTTTTTTGTAAATGTAATCAAATGTATAAATATGGTTTTCAGAAAACATCAAATGCTGTAAATATGTAATCTACACACCTTCTTGGCTTGTCTGCAGTATATGCATTTAATTTATCTGTCTCTGTATATGAGGCTTCCCCCTGGGATTCTGCATTATGGTACTTTCCTGAATTTGAAAGCAATTTTAAATTTTTTGAATTCAAATAAAATATAAATTTTTGCATTGGTTTTCTTACATTTTATGGCCTTTTTCATGGGTAGAGATGAGTATTTGTTGGGGAAAGCAAGGAAAAACATATTTGGGGAAGAGGAGGGGAGGAATTTGTGGAAAGTTCTTTCCAAACTGCTTTGTGTTGTCTCTGCTGCACCATGAAGCAGAAACCAAAAGGTACAAAGAGACAGAGACAGCAAAGCATCAATAATTGGAGATTTAACTCAGTCCATGATAGGGCAAGGTTGCCGAAAAGAGTAAGGCTGTAGAAGAGCTGAACAAGATATTAATGAGGAATTTTTGTGAATAGGTGCCAAGCTCTGCAGCCCAGTATTCTAGAATTTACTTCCTTTGCAGCAGACTTGACACATTCATGCAACTACTCCTCAAATGAAAGTCTCTTTAAGGGGAAAAACAACTGAAAGTACCAGGAACAAATTGCCC
Source organism: Solenodon paradoxus (assembly GCA_004363575.1). Taxonomy (NCBI): domain Eukaryota; kingdom Metazoa; phylum Chordata; class Mammalia; order Eulipotyphla; family Solenodontidae; genus Solenodon; species Solenodon paradoxus. The sequence goes on from RJWH01001678.1 coordinate 124,329, forward strand.
AGAACTATGAAAAGGCAACTCTTTAAATATATAAGAAGCTGCTCAGTTTCACTCCTTATTGATACCATTTCCTACCTATTAGACTGTCACAAATCCAAAGGCTAGATGACACACTCTTGACAAAAATGGGGCAGAGGGGGTTGGCACGCTTGGCTCTATTGATCCAACTCCTGTGAAGGAGAATTTGACAATATCCAACAAAATTTCATAATTAGGTACCCTTTGACCTAGCAATCCTACAGTAGGAACTTTTCTGAAGCTACACCTTCTCAAATATGAAATAACATGTACAGAAGATTATTCATAAAAGCATTATTTATCAGAGCAAAGACTAAAAACAACCTCAATGTGTGAGACTTGTTATATAAACCAGAGTACATCCATACAGTGAAGTCTTATACAACTGTTAAAAAAAAAATCTATGAAGAAGAAACTCCAAGACCTATTATGGAATGTTTCTCAGTGATTCTCAATGAAAAGACTAAGGGTAGAAGAGTGTATATTTTGGTGCTCTTCTATATAAGAAAGAAAGCAAAATAAAACCAATACCTCTTCTTATGATGTTAGAATAGTCACAAGTGAGGAACTATTTGAAATGACTTTGCAATATGGTAGCTTTAATTATATACTCCCAGGAGATAGAACTACAAGCAGAAGGAACTGCGAAAAGATTAACTTTTTTAGAAATTGCATTGATAGTGGTACTGTTGATATTTTATGTTGATCCTGCCTTATAATGTCATTGGGAACTTGGATATTTCTCAAGGAAGAAAGGCAACTCATGTGTTAGATGGAGGTAAGTAAAGCCCTGTGGTACTGACTGTGAACTGGGAATGTCACTATGATCTCATGACACTTTATCTTCAAAATACATGATTATATGTATATATGTGCGTATGTATGCATATGCAGGTGTGCTTTCTGCTTTGTTTTCTGTTGCCTACTGGTACTGCGACAGAAAGCATATGTATACACGTTTCTGTGCATTTCATACATCTGTCTACTGAAAAGAACTAAAAGCAGTAATCCCGTTGTTATGTATATGCTAAATCCCAAGACTGTGGTCTCAATACTATTTTCCAGTAAGAGGAAGCAGGGTTTTTTGAAGAAATAGCTAATTCCAGGTGTGGAGTAGGAAATGTACAAGATGAACATGGAAATCTTGTCATCCCAGAAGATATTTGCGCAATGTCAAGGGAACTTTAATAACTAATTTTAAAAGACTCTCACTTGACAAACATGAGATAATTTAAGCATTCCAAATAATAATAATAATAATAATAATAATAATAATAAAGGCAAAGGTAAACACATAATTAGCACCAAGTTGCTATCTATAGAAAAATAGATACAATTAAATAGATTAACAAAATCACATAATACTAAACCTGAATTGGAGATATTAGCAGGAATTCATGAAGTTTAAAATATACACATATTTCCTGACTTTGTCTATGGAAGGATCCCAAAGCATTAATACCCAAGCAGCAGTGAGCACACTAAACATTCTGCTCTTGGTTTCTAAATACTATTCTCCTGAAAGGAGCCAGGAATCCTTGGAGGAAAGAAAAATTCCACATTTTGGGCAAGTTGAGCACAAGCAGGAAGGACCTGGGGACATCGGTGACAGAGAAGCATGAAGCACTCAGAGACTGATCAACTATTAGCATCATCATCCTAGGTTAACTGTTAGAAACTTTTCAAAATAAAAAGCTGGGAGAATGGTGTACCCTGGTGGAGCAGTGGTTTGGTCAGCCACCTCTGGTTGGCGCAGTCCACACACTTCCCCAAGAACCCTGGTTTGTCTCCTGGGGCCAAGAGAACATCAAAGATGTACAACTAAATGAAGTAAATAAGGGCTTCTTCCTCCTCTCTTCCTGCTTGCCTGCCTCTCTCTGCCTTCATTCTTGCCTACACCTTTAAAAAAAAAAAAAAATGCTGGGATAAGAAATCAAGCCTACACTATTTTTCAAAGGAATTTCACCAAACCTTCAAAGACTATATAATCTCTGACTTATACAAATTACTCCAGAGAACAGAAAAGGAAGGACACTTTCCCAAATGCCAAATTATACAACAAAAAATTAAATCCCCCAAAATGAAATCCAAATTAACCTAGCAATATATCAAATTGGTAAAGAATTATCTCAAGTTACTTGTAACACAGTGCCCTGCTGTCTGTCTCTGGTGGGAAGTACTGTAAGAACAAAAGGAGGGGTGAGGTAGACATTAGAAGCCTGGTAAGGCCTCTAGACCACCTCTGGTTCTTGCTTTTATTTCACAGAAATGTAGATCATTTTAAATTTTATGTTAAATTAAGACTCAGCATTATATGAAAATCATAAAAAGCACCATAAAATCTATAATTCCTGCAGCCTGAAATTACCATGGCAACATTTTCTCTAGATCTTGTGAGAGTGCTTTTGTGACCACACACACTTTTGTGATATTACTCTTGTCAGCTAGCAATTTATTGTGAACATTTCTATATGCATTTGGACATTTTTTTCACATTTTAAACGGCTGCTTTGCTTTCTGTTGCCTGTTGGTGTTATCATTTATATCACAGTCCCCTTTATTAGATATTTGGGTTGTGAAATGTTTTGTCATCGTATTACCATCGTGAGCAATCTAATAGGTGACTGCTGGGCATTGTTTAAGACCCAGTTGACCATGAATTTATTATGGTACCAATTCTTTCTGATTTTTTTTCTTCCAGTAAAAGTCAGTCGCATGAATGCAGGAAGTAGGTGACATTACTGAATCCTAAATGATTGAGATCATGCCAGGCAGATATAATAAAAGAAAGCAGTTAGAAATGAAGGAATATTGGTGAGATGGTTCAAGTGTGATGACTTATGACTCAAACCCAACAGGAAAAAGGTGCTGGTTAAAGGAAAAAGAGGACTAGAGATTGCAGATCCTTCAGTGTATTTCTTTCAGCTGTAAGGAAAAGGAATCCCAGCTCGAACTCACTGAACAAAAAAATGCGTTGCCTCTCATCACAAAATCCAGTGACCAAGTAGGCACTGGCTTTTCCAGTGTCTCCAGCTCTGTTTCTCCAGGACTCCCTTCCTGCTCTGCATGTGGCTGAGGCTCCGAGTTAGTTAAATTCAGAAACTGATTCTTCTAGTCCCACCTCCAACCTGCTGTTTCATCTCAGTGATTAAAGTGGGCCATCCAATCCCTGCCGTCATGGGAATGCCATCACCACTCGCTAGCTGACTGTGTTCCTAGGTGGAGAGACCAAGGAGAATGGAATGACCTTTGGAAAAGGCTGGCCTGTGTTCAAAACTAGGACTAGGAAAAATCCTAAATCACATAGGCTGCATGGGAGGACTAGCTAATTAAATAAAACATTGTATATTCTTAGGAAGAGGGAAGAAACCCACAGTATCCACCACAGACAATAAGAAACACATGCGACAATGATCATGAGAAGTGGGTAGGGTGAGGGACTGACTGCTTGTGGTTTTTTAATTGAGACCTGAAAGATGAGTGGGAGTTAGACGGATGATGAATGCAAAGAAGAGCAATCCATGGAGTAGCGGTTGCCTATGCCAAGACTGGGGAGGGTTCGCCTGCTGGGTAGGCAAAAATGAGACATTAGGTGCCCAAAAACAAGATGGGATTATGTGCTGGCAACTAATGGGAGAGGAGGAGGAGCAATGCTAGCAGGAGCGATCCGAGCAAGAGCAGAGCAGCCAGGCCAGCAACAAGCAACTTTTATGTGATGTTGATCTGTGATCACACAGTAATGACGTGTGGTCCTGGGGGACTTCATAAAACCAGCCAGGGCCAGTGCAAGGAATTTTGACACTTTAGGCAAAAGCCAAATTTGACTGCCCCATAAGCCCCATATCCTGCCTGAAACATGCTGCTATAAACATCCCAGAAGTGCCAGAAATAACCAGGCTGTCTTCAGTGCAGGGTAAAAGGGGCAGACTGAGCCTGGGGCAACTCAACTACCCCTTTTGCCCCACATTACAGAGGGCCCTGGTTTATTTAAAACAGGACAAAATTGACGTTTTTATTAAAACAATGGGATGATAAGGAATTATGAAAAAAAGCAATACTGTCCCATGTAAGGTGGTGCATATGGTCAGCCTGCTATTGGAAGAGCTGAAAGGAGAACCAAGGGCTGAGGTCTGTATAATAAAGTAGGAGGAAGAGTGTGTGACAGAAGTAAGGCAAGTGCAAACTCGTGTGCCTGTAGCAGACAATTGATGCAAAATAAGTGATGCAAAGTGATTTCCATGGTAAGAAACCAACCTGCAACTCTTGGGTCTTGGATTAAAGAAGATCAAGAGTAGAAGCAGAAACACTAGTTGGGAGGCAAATGCAGTCAACCAGGCAGGGGTGCTGGTAGCCGGGGCGAAGGTGGTAGCGTGAAAGTGGAGAGGATGCGTGGAAATGTTATTGGAAATTGGTTGGGTTGCTTGTTTGTGAGAGATTTATGCCACATGACTTGAGGACTGGATGTAGAAATAAAGGGGAGAGTAGGTCCAAAGGAGACTTAGATATCTGGCTTGAGCAAGTAAATGGATGATGGTCCTCTAGACTGGGCTGAAAAGAGCGCTAGAGGGAACCTGCTGAGTCCCAGAGGAGATGGTGTGTAATCAGCTATACGAATCCAGAGCCTAGAGAGATGAATGTCTCCATTAATTGAATTGAGACTAGCAGGGGTGGTGGGTTCTAGGACAAATGTGACTGAGCCAGAGCGTCAGAGGCAGCCTCAAATCAAAACCTGCCTGGCCTTCCTGTGGATCGCCGACTCACCCAGGCAATGGCAGGTGCTGCGATTTAGAGAAAGTTCAGCCGCCAGAAAAGAAAGTCTTCAATAAAGGTAGGAGCTTGTCCAGGAGGTGGAGGCTGACAGAGACAGGGAGTGGCTGTGGGTGACTCAGGTGGCATTAGCATCAGAGGAACAGGGCTTTCACAGGATCTAGCAGTGGAGCATGGCGAAGATGCAGGTCCAGGAGCCAAATCTGGGAGCTGAATCTGGGCTTTCTCATTTAACTAGTCATGTGACCTGAGGCAAGTTATTAACCTGAGCCTCTGTCACCTCCACAAAGGGATGGAGCAGTCCTGTCTCATGGAGTTGTGAGGATACCCTCTTAGTTGAGTGCCTAGCCCTCAGTACTTAACAAATGTGAATGTTTACAGCTGTTAGCCCTCCGCGATTGTCACAATAAAGAGGAAAAGGAGTTAATGAGCTGGAAGTAGCAGCAAGGAGCGAGGACAGAACCCTGACTCCGGAGAGGGAGGAACTTGGCCTATGAGCAGGTGAGCAGCCTCTGACTGAGAGGGCAGTCAGGGACAGAGTCACAGGGAAAGGGAAAGCTTCAACAAGGCCAGTGGTGCAGCAAAGCTTAGGTGAAGGGATGGAGACTCTTGATGTGAAGAGGACTTCTAACGGCCAGGATGGACAGGTTTGGAGGAAAGAGCAAGGTCTGAAGTTGGTTCAAGGAAGCAGTCTCAGCCCAGGACACTAGGAGGAACGATCAGTCAGACCAGCAGTGCAGGGTGGCCCGGTGCCAGTGTTCCCTCGTCTCTGGAAGCAGGACAAGGCACAGGAGAAAGTGTAGAGCAGTAGCTCCTTGAAGAGGCTCATAAGCAATGGGCAAGAGACAGGAGCACAGAGTCAGACTATTCTGCTCTGCAGGCTTTGACATTGACTCAGTGTACAGGTCAGACAAGAGGGGAGTTACTCATGTGTCTCATGGTCAGCAAAATTCACCTTCCACACCCTAGAATGGTGCAGAATCCAGGACTGAGTCAGTGTTGGAAAGTCCTGACTGGAAGCACTCAAGTCCTTCTTTTCCCTCAATGGGAAGGTCACACAAGTAGGCAGTGACCTTCCTTTTAAGCTCATCTTAGCCCCCTGGTTTCTGGCTATGCCACAGGAAACGGTGCAAAGGCGTGACTCGGGCGGCTCCGTGTTCACTGGTGGGGTGTCTGGAACAAGCTCTCCATCTAAGGTGGGTACATCATCGACACTTGAAAACTTCACAAGCAAGTTTCAATCAGGCACATTCTGCAAAGGTTTTTAAAAAGTGTGCTGTGACTTATAGGCTAAGACTGTGATTTGAACTTCTTTCCTTCACCCCATCCCACTTTCAAAAGCTGCTTCCCAGTTCCCCGAACCCAGACTCGGCATTTCTGGTCCACTGCAGGCCGCTGAGGTCAGGTGTGCTGCTGCTTACGTCAGGTGCATATCGTTCCCTACAAGAGCAACGATGGGGCCACGTGAAGCCCAGGGCTTGTGAAAAGATGCAAAGATGGGGTCAGCAGGTACACCTCCCGTGTCTCTGCCAATAAAAGGAGGGCAGCCTCCTGCCCGTGTGCAGGACTGACCAGCTCCAGCTTATGGAGGAAGCCCTGTGACAGGGAGCAGCAGGCCTGGACCCTAGCCCAGTGCTGGCGTGTGCACCTGGAGACCGTGAACCAGCCCTCGGGACTTCATTTCTTCACCCACGAAATGAGACTTGCAGGGTTCTTTCCTCATCCAAATGCCCCAGAACTGTTCTAATGGAAACATTGCAAATCACAAATGCAACTTTCATGCATAATTTAGAGTTTTCTAGTGGCCTTACTATGAAAGCAAAAAGAAACAGGGCAAATTCATTTTAATAGTTTTAACCTAATCTCAAAATACTGGCATTTCAACACGTAACCAAAATGGATCTATTTTGCTACTGTTGTCATGTAACGGTCCAAAATCCTGTGTATATTTTGCACATTCAGCACCTCTCAGTGCAGACTGACCACATTTGGAGGGCTCAGCAGCACACGTGCGTGGCTGTCATACTGGACAACGCAGCTCCAGAAGTCTTGATCTTGGTTACCTGGAGTCTGGTGCTTAGGAGACCAGAGCAGCATCAGGCCCAGAGCACTGACGAGGGCAGAGCCCAGCCCCCGCTTTCTAGTGGAAACCATGAAGCAGCTGCCTCCAGTTCCCTGCTCCCTGTCCCCACACCTGCTCCAATTCCTGTTCTCCTCTTGAGTTTGCCTGCCCTAGTCCCTGCCTCTCTTGGCTGTCCGCCCACCTCACTCAATAGGCAGCTAGCACAGTGAACTCCTTCTTCTACCTCTTACCCTTCTGGTCTCCCAGTCTGGTTGCCTCTTCCCAGCCAGTCCCTTTCCTCCTCCTCTTCCTTTTTGTTTTTCTGCCCTCCCCACCTACCCACTCTCCTTTCTGACATGCCCCATCTCTTCTCTCAATCCTCCCTCTGCCCCTGACCTAGCTCCATCCTTACCTTACCTGAGCCCTGTATCCAACAGTTCCCTCATGCTTCTCCTGAACTCAGCCCCAAGGATGCGGGGATCTCATGTGGTGATTCCCATTGCCTTGTTGGGATTAGGTGCCCTCACCAGTCACACCCCCGGTTCAGCTCAGAACTTCTGGCAACACTGACATGCGAGCTAGCAGATAGCAACCCCAGGCCCCAAGGATTCTCCCTTGGGTAGAGCTTTTCTCCTGGCGCTACATTCTTGTACTGGTATTGTCTACCTAGATTGACAACAGAGTTCTTGTTCCTGCCTGGGTTGGCTGGTCAGCCTAAGTGGACTCCACTAACTGACCTCTGGCCTCTGCTGTACCTGTATCCAAAGCATGGCTAACAGCAAGAGCATGGCCCTGAGGTGACTGAGACTTAGGTCCTTGTCTTCTATGAAGGCAAGTCCTATGGATGTGGTCACTGTTGAAGAAACTACTGAAAAGACTTACATGAAAATATATCAATAAGATATAGAACTTCTGCAGGGAGAGCATGACTCAATTCCATCCAGATCTCGACTTTGTCCCGAGATGTGCAAAATGTGAGTACATCCAACCACTACTACAAGGTACGCTTGAAATTCTGAGTCCTACAGGAAGAAATAGATTTCCAGGGGATTCTGATCAATCTTTCTCCCTCTCTCTCTCTCCCTCTCTCTCTCTCTGTCTCTCTCTCTCTCTCTCCCCCACCCCTTCTTCTCTTCCTTCACAACCAAAATTCAAACACAACAGAGCTGTCTATGCCCATCCAACAAGAGTGAAGGTTTATTATGAAGCTCTAGCACGGAGCTGCATAGTCCTCTGGATGTTACCAGAGGAAAAACCCTCCAGCTCCCCACCTTCTCAAGTACAATGTGTGTCCACTCTGAGCAAAACAGAAAAGTCAAGTAAGATTCAACCCTTTAGGAACCCCTTCCTTTGTTTTCAGTCACAATCATCCTTGTGTGCTTTGGTTCCCAGATACGTGAAATGTCCTGGAAACCCTGGGGGACAGACCAAAGTAGACTGGAGGCTAGAGCTAGGAGCCCTCTGTCCAGGCCTTGACTCCCGGTGTAGACAGCCACCATTGTCTGAATCAGAGAAGAGTGAAGGAAGATACCGGTCCAATACAAAGGGCTTGAGATCTTGGGCCCCAGTCCTCCCTGATGGCCTCACTGTGTTTTGCTCATTTCCCTTCTTTCCTCCGTGCTTTTGGCATAACGAGGAAGATTCCAGAAGAATCCAAAACAAGTTCCTATCTCTTTTTGCCGTTCTTTAAATAATATAATGTATGGTGCACCCTAGTGGCTCAGGGGCTAAAGTGCAGGCCAGGTAAAGCCCAAGGACCAGGGCTCAGGACTGTGAACAAAGGAAAAAGAATAATCATATAATTTATTAATTCACCAGATCTCTTTATCCCAAAATGGGATTTGCCTAGTTTTAAGAGATATACATAATATCATGGAAAAAATAACAAAGGACAAGGAAGAGAGAAAAACCAAATGGAATGAAGGCAGAGATTGATGCAGACATCGCAAAACCAAGGAGCCTGCTCTGTTTTTAGAACAAAACGTAAATCTCTGAGGCTCCTGGTGGCCAAAATTTAATCCGTTTTAACGTCACCCTCTGTGAAATAACATTGCAGTACTGAGAGAACAGAAGTCGATCCTGCTTGTCTAGTTTCCAAAAGAAAATAAAAGCTCCTGGAAGAGAACACCCCCGTCTTGGGTGTCCCAGTCTGCATCAGAGGGGAGCAGCCTCCAGCCCAGTGAGCCTCACCTCTTCCGTCTGCTTCTGGCAACTTCGGAAACAAACTGGGGCAGGGGGCTTCGTCCATGGTCACAAGCCAAGTGTGTCTTTCTCAGGTGCGAACAATGGAGGCATTCTGTGCCCCCGTCCCCAGCGTGAAGTCTGTCATGAGGGTCTCAAAGCTTTTCACTGTCCCCTCCAGGGCCCACCCGCTGCTGCTCTCTGCTGCCTCTAACTCTGCAGAAGCTACCGCCTCTGTGGTCTATGCAACACCCAAAGCAGCGAAGCCACATGTGTGGGGAAGAAGAGAAGGCCTTTCCCGTCACCTTTGTCTCCCGGCACCCAAAGCAGGGATCCCCCTGCCTCTGTGACTCAAGGGATTTCACTGATGGTTTCTACTTCTGCTTGGGCTCAGAACCCATAATGCTGATCTAGAACCAACTGCAGAGACTTATTTTCTTCCTCTTCCTCCTGTACCCTCACACTCGAGGTGGCACAGTTATGAGGGGTTTTCCTAACATGAAAATGTGAAAGATGTGGCTTTCAGAACAAATATTATGTAAAGGCAGACAGGACCAGAATCACCTCTGCATGCAAAAAGCATCACTAATTGTGCCCTGATCAGAAGCTCAATGTCTGTGTGGGTCCCCATCGCACTTGTGCAGGGAGTTTAGGAAACTCTGTTTAATTGCATTTTGTCCTTGACAGATGCTCTTGACTTAACCAAGTGGCTCTTGGAACAAAGCTGCTCTCAGCCCTGAGAAGAGGGAGGACTGACTGCACTCAGAGAACGGGGACCGGAGCTCAACACCTCTTCCTCCATGCAGCACAGATGGGCTACTGGGACTGGTGAGAGATGTCGGGGCTGGACGGTCGTCTGCTCAGCTGCAATACGGTGTGTGGGTTCATGAGGTCAGGAAGTCACGTGGCTCTACCTTTTGAAATACACATGTGGAGTTTAATTCCAGAATTGCCTACGATCAGAATTGGGGTGACAGAGTGCTATAGACGTGCTAGCAGAAATACAGATGTGAGGAGAGTGAAGAGAGAAACAGCCAGAAATGGCGGGGTAGAAAACCAAAATGTCTGCCTCCAGACTCAAGGGCCCACTGGAACGCAGCTCTCCTGCACCTTCCCCACCTCTGCACTAAACTCTAGTAGCAGACTCGGACAGGGGCTTAGGATTGGGATTTGCTGCTAAGAGGGGGCTAGGGGACATCTGAAGCGGGGTAGGACCCAAGTTGAGGTAAGGGGATGTATCTCAGCAATAATTCCCACCGGAGGTGCCGGCTCCACCCAGAAAGGCCTCCCAGGCAGCGGGAGGCCGCAGCTCAACTGGATGAGGCAAGCTCTCAACGAGAGTCTGAATGTGCACGCCCTGTGTGTGAGGGAGATCGTGAGCCACTGAGCGGGTCGAGAAATGCAAGTGCTGACGGGTGGGCAGAGGCAGAAGATGGCAGGTGACCGTGGCGGGTGGAGCGATGCAGCCCTAGTAGGGCTGTTCAGCAGCAACTGGGCTCCCAAACAGAAGAGCCCAAGCAGGAGCCAAGAAGCATCCACACAGCGGCAAAAATGCACAGGGAACACGGTGAGGGAGAAGTGGGGCTGGGACAGGAGGCACCCACCCCCATCCGTACATCACTGAACTCATTACCTCAAAACTCCTGCATCCCCATCCCCCAATCGTCACTCTTCCCATGACGAAACACCTTTCTGCAGTGAAGACGGAGTGCTGTCCCCACTGCGGGCCCCGAACAGGGTGAGGCAGTCAGGACCCAGGAGACCTGGGGGTCCTGACGGGGACAACCCAGCTGTCTCACACCCCTTTGGGCAGGGGTTATGGGGCAGGGGTTATGGGGTCCAGGAGGCTAAGGCAGCCAGGGCCGTGAGTTCAGCTGCTGGGACCAAGACCTAAGGAAAAACTAGTGATTCTGGTGCAGCCTAGGCCCACCTTTCCCTGCCTCTCTCTGTGGGCCTGCTGCCTCCCGAGGAACCAGTGCCCTTCTGGGGCGGAGGGCACAGCAATCACGTGAGAGGACACAGCCACAGGCAGCACCCACACGGGCTGCCGCTGCTTCGGTTTCCCATGGGCAGGTGGGCCTGCGGCCACACCCCTCCTGCAGAAGGGACCTGCTTCCCAAGAGCAGACTCATGCTAGCAGACCCGGGCTGTGTAACACCGGATGTGGCAGCGGAGACCTAATGACGGATGACGGTGTCAGGGTGTCCCAGCTACGTGACAGGCTGGGCCCTAAGCACAGAAGCTTCCCAGAAGAGCCTTTCATCCCAAGAGTCATGATGCAGGCACGGGCCATTTACTCTGTGGCCCAGGCTGCCCTTACTTTCACAGCAACCCCTGCAGTCACGAGAAAGGAGCAGTAGGTCACAAGCACCCAGTGTCCACCAACACACTTGGTGATTTGGTAGAGGGTAGGCTGTATTGACATGTATCTTAAGAACAGGGAACTTGCACATATGTGGGACCTACACGAGCTGATTTTAATATGTAAAAGCAAAGTTACTGCAATAAAAAAAAAATTTTGTGTTCACCGAAAATGTGAGACTCAGACACTTTCAAGAACAGGGAAACAGGTGAGACTCGGCAGGCAGGGGACTATCATCTCATTTCTACACAGAGCTCGGTTTGGCTCCCACAGTGAAAGAAAACTTGGGACTTGGGCATTCAGGGGTCAGCAGCAATGAGGGGAGTGTCCAAGGGGACAGTGTGCGGGAGGGGGCAGGAGGGCACTGGTCTAGATTCCCTCTGCAAGACAGCGTCCTCACACTGGATGCTTCTCAGGTTGTCTGGGCCTCATGTGACTGAACACACTCCCTTCTTGTGAACTGAACTGGTACACACACAGGTAACTTTCAAGTCCTAACTTCTCCTCCAGCTTTAGGCCTCTCCAGAATAGCCAAATGCCTGCTTCATGTCAACACTCAGATGTCCCTTCAGCATCTCAAGTTCAAAATGTGCCAAACTAAACATGTCTTCCTGCCCTTTCTGTATCTGCTCTCGTGTTCCCAATTCTGAATGACACACTCTACCCAGTCACCCAAGGCTTTATTACATTTCAGCAAAGCACATGACATGTCATCTTCAGCCTGGTGTCCAAGTTCCACTCAGCATGGGTGCTTCATTACCCTGCACCCCTCCAAACTCACCTCCCGCCATCACCACCTCTCACTTTACACCCCAATAGTACTAAGCAGCTATGGGCCCCACCCGTCCCTGAAACCACACTATTTCACACCACTGTGCTTTTCCCTGGAGCTCCCTTCTCCCCTCAGGGTCCTTCCTCTCGGTTGACAAGATACCCTAGTGTCTTCTTATTTCAACTACTGTTATCTCCTGGTCCCTGGGTTCACCCACAACCTGTCCCTCAGAGACAAAGTGGCCAGCAGTGACTTCAGTGAGCTTGTTCTTGGGAAACGGACAAAGGGGTGAAGGAGCGCTCTCATTCTGCAGCAGGCCAAGTCCCTCCACCAACATCCTCACGTGTGAATACAAATTTCCAGTCTGCAAGGTTCCCTCCCATCTATTACACAACAGGTACTAACCAAATCCATGAAATACCCAGGGTGTAAATGGAATCCTAACATCATGAGTGGATGTCAGAAGAGGAATTTCTCTTTAAAATCCAATGGAAACCAAAGGCTCTGGTCAAAATTTTTAAACTCTCCTTCAGGAAAATCTCTGGAGGTTAAAATGCTGCAAATGAGAAAAATATCAGTGTGAGTCTGATTTAGCCTGTGTGGGAGGCAGTTTTTAAAGGCCAAAATTTAAAAAGCACTGGCATCTGATGGCTCATGATAAAATTGTGCTATGAACCTGAAACACAGAACAGTGTTCAAAGCTTTCTCAGCAGAGTTCCAACTCCTTCAACCTCCCTTCCACGAGGATAAGGGACAAAATGTCATGCCACCAGCAGAAAATTCAGGAATGGGATAACCCAGAATGGGAAGTACAAGTCTATAAGCTAAATCTAATGAACAGGACAAACTCCTGAGAAAAGGGAAATTCTTAAATCCCATGTCCTTACCTCACTGGAAACATCACTTTGGCTCCAGATTCTTCCCAGTCTCAACCCACTTGTATCTCTCATGCATATCACTGTAGAGATGGGAATTCACATCAAGTTCCCTCATGTAACTTGGCCTTGTTGAAAACATCTGACCAGTTCTGAACATCCCAAGCCCTTTCATCTTTAGGGGCTCTCAGTTTCCGTATTTGTGGAAAGGAGAATTCATAAAGGAATCTTAACAGGAAATGTGGTCTACAAAGACTTTTGAGGCCCTGGCACCTGAGTTACCTGCCCCAATGAGAAAGGAAATTCAGTAGAATGTTAAGGGCACCCCCCCACCCCCCAGACTCCAGAAGGCACATCTGGATGAAACCCGCTCTGCCATTTTCAGATGTGTGACTCAAGCAAGTTACTTAATTTTCCCATGCCTCCGTTTTTCTTCTCTGGGAAATGAGACTATTAATATCTACCCTTAAGAGCTGTTGTAAGGATTATGAGATGTGCATAAAGTCTTAGCATAAAGGTTGCCAAACAGCAAATGCTCAATAAACACTGGTTATTTTGCTAATATTAATGACTTAGTAACGATGTCACTGTTGTTCCTACTCTTTCCTGAGCTCATGGTGGCCTGCTCTAGGTGACTCATTCTCAGTCATGCTCCTTTCACCAGTCTCAGCATTCTCCCATGAGGATACACCCCAACTGTCATGTATGAGAATTTGCTGATGTTTGCTGAAATATGCTGATGGGGTATGTGTGGACAATGTGAAGGTACAGAGAGGTTTAGAATCACTGATCAGCACAACTGATACAGCTCTAAGCCCATAAAGTGTGAGTCTGGCTCAAATACTGTTTTTATGTGACACCAAAGGTAAAGACAACCTGAAGATTGTGTGTAGATATTTTTACAAGAGGAAAATAAACTACACTTAAGAATGTTTTCAAATCTGGATCCTCAGCATTTGTAATTCACTTCCAAATGACCCAGATTAAATCAAGATAACTTCCCTGGGTATATACCCAGCTTTAAAAGTAGGAAAGTTAATTTTTAGTATATTCTATTATCTTGGGAGACTTAAATATACATTCTTCTCTTTGACTGTGAGTGGAGGTATCTCCTATGATGCCTTCCCTCCAGCATGGGTTCTCCGATGGGCACTGAAGTGAGAACTATTGTTGAAGTCTTTGCCACACTCCATGCATTTGTAGGGTTTCTCCCCAGTATGGATTCTCTGGTGAATAATAAGACTGGAGCTCTGGTTAAAGCATTTCCCACACTCTCTACACTTATAAGGCTTCTCTCCCGTGTGAATCCTCTGGTGAGTTATGAGGTTAGAACGGTCACGGAAGAATTTCCCACACTCCAGGCATTTATAGGGCTTCTCTCCTGTGTGCACTCTCTGGTGTGTGATGAGCTTGGAGCGCTCACTAAAGCATTTTCCACAGTCCGTACACTTATACGGCTTCTCCCCAGTGTGGGTTCGCTGGTGGTTAGCCAGTGTGGAGCTTTTACTGAAGCTTTTCCCACATTCAGAACATTCATATGGCTTCTCACCCGTATGGATTCTTTGGTGGCTAATGAGGGCAGAGCTCTTAGAGAAGGTTCTCCCACATTCAGAACACTGATACAATTTTTCCCCTGAGTTGGTGCCACGTGGTCCAGGAGAATTCAAGTTCTTTCTGGCACTCTGAGGTTGCTCAGATGTCTGCCCTGTTGAGCTACTCCAGTGAGTACTAAAAGATAAACTTTGGCCCAGGTTTTCCCTGGGCTCACTACAGTGGTCAAGATTTCCTCCCAAGTGGATTCTCTGATGTTTCAGAAGGTTTGAACTCTGGTTGAAGCTTTTCCAACATTCCCCACATTTGTAGGGCTTTTCCCCTGTGTGGATTCTCTGGTGGGTGACAAGATTGGAATGGTCACTGAAGCTTTTCCCACATTCAAGGCATTTGTAGGGTTTCTCTCCAGTGTGGATTCTCTGATGGGTGTTGAGGTTGGAACGGTCACTAAAGCTTTTCCCACATTCAAGGCATTTGTAGGGTTTTTCACCCGTGTGTATTCGCTGGTGGGCAATAAAGCGGGAACTCCGACTGAAGCTTTTCACGCATGTGTCACATTTATAGGGTTTCTCTGCTAGATACAAGCCTTGATGATCAATAAGTTTTTCTAAGTCCTCTTCGGAAGAATATTCTTCCCACTGTTCCTGTGTCAGATTACCCCACTGCCCTTCACCTTCATTTTCACTGTCATTCCCCCAGTCACGAGGTCGGTTAACAACCTCTGTGGTACATTTTGATAAGGTTCCAGGCAAATCCTCAAAAATGTCCTGCTCTGAAACCTGCTCTTCATCCCCATGGCACATCTCAAAACCTGAAAGAATGGACAGAAATGCAATTAGTTAGCATCTATTTATAAATCTGTATCTTGTTCTTGTGAATTTGACTAGCAGAAATTTGTGTCTTGTATCTTATATCGCTCATCTTATGAGACTAACACAAAATTAACCAAGTTTTGGGACATTCATGTATTTCTGACCTGAGAAGCTGAGACTAGAGACTGGAACATGGTAACCACAAGACAGCCATAAGCACTGGCCGAAAACAACAGCCTTAGACAACTCCCCTATCCTGTCTCCTTCTTTTAGTACATTATGTCCTGTGTCATACAAAATTGAATAAATTCTATCACTGTCAGATTAATCCCAAAATCTACACTTGACTGCTTATCTCATTTGGGGAGTCACATTAAGCTAGACCAAATAATCTGAGGAAAGTACAAATCCTTTCCTACTCGATTCCATTCCCTCTTTTAATAGAGGGGAGATGAGCCTGGCTCCCTACATTTCGTGGATACCCAATTATTCAGGCTTACCAGTGTCTGGAATCTTAGGGCATGGGGTTAGAGGTTTGATGGCCTCTTCATCTGCAATCTCATCCCAGGCCTCCTGGTCATCAGTCTCGGTACTGCTCTGCCCAGACCTAGGGAGACCCACTGCCTCCCTGAGAGTCCCCATGACTCTGACAGCACTTCGAGCCCTCATCAGCGAGTCCAGCTCCTCATAGAAGGGGCACGTCCCTGGTGGGTGGCTGCTCTTGGCTTTCCGGTAGCTTCGTAGGAGGTTTTTGAATCTGTAGCGACACTGCTCCAGTGTCCGCAGGAAGCCCTGTGCACACAGCCGTTCTGCAATGGCCCGGTACACCTGGCTGTTCTGGTGACAGGTGCGCAGCTTCTCAGAGAATGGGGACTCACTGAGAATGGTCAGGAAGGCCTTGGTTTCCTCATAGCCCCAGTGCACACCTGCTGTCAGGAGTGAAGAGTTCAGAATTGTGAGACTTAATGAGACTCGCCTTGGTCATCAGAGATCAGAGTTAGTTGCCCTGCTAAACTCCTAGAACACAGATACTTCTGAAATTTTCAGGTACTGGGATACCAGCTAAGGATACATCCATACTTCTCAGGGGTATGCCAGAGTTTCCCACCTCCACCCACCTCTAAAAGATTCTATTAACACTGAAGAGTCTTGACTGAAGGAGAGAATTTAGGTGGCCATGTTGTATCAGGTGACCCCCAATCCTTGGCATTAGCTGACTGATTCAGAAAAAGGCTTGTAATTGGGAACCAAGAGATTCCCCCTATATTCATTCAATACATATCCTCTATTTACTTTATGGATTTTCTTCAACGTGGAAATTGAAAATCCCTAGAGATAAAAGACATAAATGAACTTCAAATAAATGAACTTGCAATAAAGGCCATCTGAGGATGCCCTCTTCTCTTGAGGAAGAATGAAAAGAAGGTGGTCTATTCTAAGCTCCTCTGCAGGTAAATGATACAGACCAGGAAGGCTGCACGGCAGAGGGCAAACCATATAAAACTGGAGCTGGGAGCCTTAAGTTCTGACCCCAGCTCTACCCCCACCTCGCTGTCCATCTTTAGATAAGATGCTTTATCTCTTAGGCTTCAGAGTCTCCACTTTTACAAAGACTGGGTGTTTCCCAAACATTGACTGTCTTGATTTCTGCTGCATCTCAGCAACCTGACCTAAATTTATTATCTGTGAAACTAGACACATTAAAAGTTCGCTCATGTAACACCTAGCATTCAATCCCATACTACCAGTAACACACCTTGAGAAATATTCAGTTACCTCTTTAAGATCCCTAATGGTCTTAAAGTATTTGTTTCTCCAGCTAAGAAGACTTGTGTAAGGAGAAATGTCCATAGAAGAGAGTGGTGTTTGAGGATGAGCTAAGGAACTTAGTGCCTCACTCCAGTGGCATCAATCCAGACTTATAGTCTGCTCCAAACTCAGGGAGCAGAGGTTTGACTAGTAGAAGGGTCAGAGTCTGGATCTAATGAAATCCCCATGTTCTTACCAACACGACTGTGGAACAGAGATGGGCCCCCTGGAATCCTGGGCCCCTGGACTGACTCATCAGTGGCTAGGACATCACTGTTACAGTCTTCTGCTGATTCCTCAGGCTCCCAGCCCCCTTCCTCCTGCTCCTCCATCTCTGCATCACTATCCCCCAGCCTGGGGAGTGCCACAGCCTCTCCTGGGTCTGTGGCTCTGATGGCCGTCCGAGCCCTCACCAGGGCCTCCAGCTCTTCATAGAAAGGGCATGTCCCTGGTGGGTGGCTGCTCTTGGCTTTCCGGTAATTCCGTAGGAGGTTTTTAACCCTGTAGCGACACTGCTCCAGTGTCCGCAGGAAACCCCGTGCCCTCAGTCGCTCTGCAATGGCCCGGTACACCTGGCGGTTTTGGTGACAAGTCCTGAGTTTTTCAGAAAAAGGAGACTCACTCAAAATTGCCAGGAAGGTCTTGGTCTCCTCAAAGCCCCAGTGCACACCTGACACCTTCATGTCCTCCACATCCCATTGGTATTGTTCTTCCCAGGCCTTTGAGTCCCTCCAGGCCAATGCCTGGGCTGGTTTTGTTTGCTCATTATCTAGGCTGTAATCTAAAGTGTTTCTTTTTGCAGAATTTGAAAGACTTGGACCCCAAAGTTCTGGTCCTTGCTCTTGCTGGGTAGTATCTAGCTTTGAAACTGGAACGCCTGTACAAAAGGAAGAAGAAAACTGCTGCAAGTAGAAATGATCTGTTGAACAAAGTGTCCAGAACGTCCTTGTGAATCATCCTCCCTCTAGGAAAGGCTGATGAGAAAGTCCCCTGCTAATTCCTGAAAAGGTCTGGAGTATTAGGAAGGGGTAACAAGATCACCTCACCAGAAACACTTACCTATTTGCTTTATTGTTTTTCAATGTTATAAAAAATATACAAAGGAGTGATTGTTACTGGCCCACAGATGGGCACACACGACCTAAATGAGCTCAATAAGAATAAATTAAATACTACAGGAAAGGGGGGTGTGTGTGCATGTGTGTGTGTGTGTCTGTCTGTCTGTCTCCCTTACTAGGAAACTTTTGGCACAAATTGCCATTGGTGTTTATCATGTGATTATGACACAAATAATCTTACTATGAAGTTGATACTAAGGATGGCAGAGCAGAGAAAGAAAAAAATCGAAGCCTATCATGATGTTGCTATTCCAATGGTCGACATACACCTTCCTCTGGGCTTCAATAATGTGAGAAAATTAATTTCCGTACTTTTAAAAACTGTTATACTTAAGGACTGCTGTCCCAGCAGCTTCCAGCCTTAACAACATAGTAAGCCTTTAATTAAAATAAATAACTGAAGAAAACTAGATGGAAGCTTTTAGCTAAAAGATGATTAAGGATAACTTAAGCATTTCCCAAAGTCTGCTCCCTTGAATGCTATGTTCTCCTTAGCTTTTTATCATATATAAAAGAGGGCTATATTGTCAAGCATGGAGCCAGAAAGCTTCTAGTATCTGCTTCTAGTATCTGACATCGGTGACATAAATCAGACCCATCATTGCCCTACTTTACCCCTCCTTTTCCTCACACAGCTCCCAGGCTCACAGAGAAAGGTACATTATTTATTTGGCTTCCTGTGTCGATGTGCTTACACAGAAAGGAGTCTGAGTTTTAAATATTTTGAGTCCTCTGCTATTTATTCTCACTGTGGTGTATCACTCCCATATATTTAGTTCACTTGAGTTCCTCTCTGAGAGATGGCTATCGTATGATGTTCAAAAACTGCATTTCTGAGACAACAGGCTGTCCCTCGACTGTGGTGAATATACTGAGGAAATGAAGGTAATGAGCCTGAAGAGGGCAGGTTCTTGGAAATAATCTGTCAGCCTCTTCCCAGGGAGACTCCATTCCCCACACTCATCGCTGCCACAAGTCTTAAGGGAGTGATGAAACGATATTTGGGGAAATGAGAAACCTGACAACAACTGTTTCAGAGAGAACTGCTTCCTTACCCAGGGACACGCCGTTCCCACAGTTGTCTCCTGGGGGGTCCGTGAGGGACTCCTTCTCCATGTGTTTGCCAGGGCCCAGGGCTTCCTGTGAGATGTACAAGAAAAGGACCTCAAATGTCTCTGACCCTTGAAAGCAGCCTGGGAACTTCACCAGACCTCAGGAAAAACAATGGGAATACAGAGATACCATGTGTGAAGCTGACATTGTAAAGAGAAGAATGACCATGGACAGTCGGCCCAGTGGACTGGGGGTAAGGAACAGAGGCTAACACCCTGCCCCTTATACCCCTTTGCTGGGGGCAGGCCATGGAAAGACAAGAGGAGTGTGGGACAAGAAGACGGGAATAATAATGACAGGAAAGGGAGAACACACATCAGCTTACCTGGGACTCAGCTGTCAAACCCCAATCTCCAATGTGCCCCATCTTTGGAAGTGTAGGGACTCGTGGAGTGAGCACAGCTGAGGAGAAGAAAAAAATATCTCAAAAAACCAAGCTCTAGTTCCAAAAGTCTACCCGTCTCAGGTCCAACTTTCCCAAAGTGACACTCGGATCAAACTGAGACTAACCCTGTTGCCAGTATAGAGTTTACTTTCCTTCTAGCTCCTTAGCTGCCTTGAGGAATATGCCATGTATGTGAGGTGTTGGCCCTGAGTTCCTGTGACCACTGTCCCGCCCCCGTCCCAGGCTAATGCGTGACTCCACGGTAATGCAGCGTGCTATCACCGCTGCTTCTTTGACAGTAGGTACTGGCCTTATTTCTCAGTATGTCCATCAGACACTATTCTGTCCCCTGCCTTGAATTCCATACATCCCTCCCCACCTCACCCCGACCAAGTGACCCTCCTTATCTTCCATCCCTCACCCCTCTTCCCTAATGTTCCTGGTTCTTGGTACGCACCACACTCTTTCAAGGGCTGTGGCGCCATCTTGGTGTCTAAAGGCTTGGAAACATCAGGGCACCAATTCTTCACCCACTGCTTTGGAGACTCTGCTTCAGGATGATTAACCACTGACTGGAGCTGGAAGCGCTGAGACTCCTGTGTTGCCTTTAAGGACCTGGTCTCTTCTGCACACAATTCCAGCCCCTACACACAGATATCCAAAATTCCCAGGCATCAGTTTGGTAAGACCCATTTTGGTAGGGCAGGGAATGTTACTTTTGAGGAAGACTGTGGTCCAGAGATTAACAGAACTTTTAAAATCCAAAGATGGCTTAAAATATGACAACAAAGCCATGAGACTGACTTCAGTGAACAGACCAGCATTTATACCAACAAATGACTATTATCTTGTTCAACACATGGAGGCTATCCAAGTGTCTCAATGAGGCTGCCACTATTCACCAGAACATTTTTAATCAAAAACATAAATAACATTAAAATTTTTGTAGCATTAAAAAATAGTATCTAGGCACACCCTTGTGACTCAGTGGCCAAGGACCTGGGTTAAAAATCTGTGTCCATGACCTGGGTCCGTGAAAAGGAGAAAAAAAAAAAAAAAAATCCCTAAATATTAAAAATAGGCTGTTTACTTTTCAAGTTAATAAAAAAAAAAAAATGATAAAAGTTAACCAAGGATATGTTGAAAGGCAAAGGGAAGCATAAAAATGACATTACCTAATTTATATTTTTCCATCATAAAGTTAATTTCTCATCTCTATCCTTCAGTTGGTTCCAAATTCAGAGACAGACACCAAGATTTTATGTTCATGGCCCTAAAATCCCAACAATATCACAATCTCACTGCCTGAGAGAAACACCTAACTTTACAGGATGTATTTCAAGTTTCTGAATAGCTGTTTTCAGTATTCAAATGGCTCGAAAATAGAAAAAAAGTATAAATAATATCTGAAAACATCCAATCCCCACCTTTGTCCCCACCCACCTGCCCCAGTTTCTTTCCCCCCATATACTCAGTGCAATGTATCCTTTCAGAGTTTACCTTTACATAAGCGATTGTAAATTTCCATCCTTTCCCCCATGTTCATACAAAAGGCAGAGACAATACAATGCTTGGAACCTTATTTTCTGACATGAAATAATAATATTCGTTTTCATCAACTTACTGAGTTTGCCAATTGGCTCCAGATCTTTTGGCTGATCTGAAAGCTCAAATCCACTCTCAAAGACAGGGATGTTTATCACTGAGAAGCTATGACAAGGTCATAAACATCGAAAGTCACCAAATGAGGAACCCCACCAATGTCCTGTGTGGTTCAAAGCAAGCAAACTGCTTATCAACATTCTCATCTGGTGTTTAAGAAAACAAACTCACTTTGCAATAGTTACGACCTTACGAGCTACAGAGGAACTGAACTCAGCAACAATCCTCACGCAGCCCTGGCTCCTGCAACTGCTGCCACCAAAGCAAAGATTCTGACTCCATGGATGCTAATCGTGGACACAGAAAGGAGTAGATTCAAGTGGTGAGGAGGAGGCAAAAATCAGTAGGACTGATTAGAATAGATGAGAAAAAGGATCCATGAAAACCTCAGACAAGGAGGTAACTTCGATCTCCTCCAGTCAAGGAGGGACTTTCTAGAAGTAGTGGCACTGAACGAGGTCTTAAAGAATAAGCAGTCGTCCAACCACTCACACTTGGTGTCACAAGCAATTGCATGGCGCAGTTGGTGAGGCTGGGGGTAAAGCGCAAGGCTGGGGGTGGCAGGGGTCCCACAATCTTGAGCAAGTCCTAAGCTGGTGCCTGCAGCTCTGCTGGGAAGATGCCAAGGGTGGGAGCTGGAGAGCGAAGCTAGACAACAGGCATGGAAGCCAGATGCTCAGAGGCCTTACCCAAATGAGTGGCTCTGGGCTGCAGGCAAGCGGCGTCAGCAGCAGTGGTGGACTGAACCAACAGGGAGACTACAGGTCTGAAGGCACACGAGGGTGGGAGGGAACGTGGAGGTGTGTGACAGGAGGCATACTCAGAGGAGGACAGCCTGGAGTCTGGGTTCCTGAGAGCAAAGCAGCTGTACCTGCAGTCACACCCACTGGAACAAAACAGACAGAGGAACCTCAGGGCTACCGTGGGGCAGTGAAGTCACTGGGGCAGAACTGTGAGCGAGCATGGGAAAACTATACTCCAGCGGGTGTGGCAACTGCCAAAGATGGAGAGAAGGAGCATGAAGAAAGAACACAATCGAGAGGACTAATCCAGCCCTGACTTTACCTCGTCATATGCCTCTCCCAGGCCTCAGCCTCTCTGCATCTGTAATATCAAGAAGCTGAGCTAAACGGCCTTTTAGATTCCTAAAATTATACCGGACAGTTTTCTTATGTGAAAAAAAAAAAAAAAACAACGAAGGCTTGCATGGCACATGAAAACCCGCACATGGGAGCTTACAGCAGTTTTATGCATAACTGCCAAAACCTGGAAGCCAGCAAGATACCCCCGTATCGGTGAACAGATGAACTGTGGGACATCTAGACAGCAGTATACTGTTCAGTGAATGATTCGAGCCGTGAAAAGACACGGAGGAAACGCAAATGCATGTTATGTAGTAAAAGAGCCAACCTGAAAAGGCTCCGCCTTATATGATTCCAACTACACGACAGTTTGAAAAAGGCAAAACTCTGAAGACAGATCATGGTTACAGGTGCCGAGCGGGGAGGAGGGAAGGATGAACAGGCAGAGCGCGGAGGCTTTTAGGGCAGTGAAACTACCCTGTGTGATAATGCAGTGGTAGACACACATCACTGTACATTTGGCAAAACCCACCCAGAGTGGACTTCAACAAGAATAAACCCTAATGTAAACTACGGGCTTTGGGTGATAATGACATGTCGATGTAGGTACACTGATTACAGCAAATGAGCAGCCTGGTGGGATGTTATGGTAGAAATGGAGGTGTGTGTGTGAGAACAGGGGTATATGACAACCTCCATACTTGCTGCTCATTTTTGCTGTGAATCTAAAATTGCTCCAAAAAATAAAGTCCTTTTTTTTTTCAATTCTAATGTACTCGATGTTCAGAGGGACACTCCAAGAGGGTGCTGACCAAACAAAGAAGCTGAAAAAAAAACTCACAAAATAGCGAGGCTGAAAGATCTCTTTAAGGAAACTATCTTAGAGACCATTTAGTCCAGTAAGCAACAACCTTTCTCAGCGGATGGTTCTCTTTGAAGAGCACAGTTGGTTATTTCATTCCATGCTTAAGACTTGGAAAAAAATTCACTTGCAGAGAATTAACTAAGTTATATACTTTTCAGTATAAGATAAGTTGTAATATATGTGCCCAGCAAAAAAAAAATAATAACAGTAAAGCTCCTTTGCTCCTTATCCATTTGTGTGACACTGAGTCCTCAGGAGCTGTAGGAAAGTTAAAAAATAAAAATCATAGGAAAAAATACTAGACAAGATTATCTTATTTTTTTCTCCATGTCAGGAGTTGAACCTTTGCTCAGCTTACAAATAATTGAACTTTTAGTCCAGTCCAATCCTCTCATTTTACAGATGAAGAGTCATTAAAGACTTTGACTTAAGTCAAATTTTAGCTCTTGGTCTCATGCTCTTCATCTTCTAGCTCTGGAGCCCTAAGATGTCCATTTGTGTCTTTCCTGCCACTGAAGACAAATTGCTGGTTCCTTTAAAAGAAATAATATTCAAATAAGGTACACTCTCTCATGCTTTGCTCAGACACTTTAAATATGCTTTTTGGATCTTCAACCATTTTGCAAAGAAATTCAAAAAGCAAAGTCACAGACCTTCGATGTGTCGCCCCCCTAACTTCAGATCTGTGTAGAGCTCTACCTTTTATAACATAAGGAAACTTCCTACCATTTGCAAGGAATGGGTTCTCAAACCTAATTTCCCCCAGCAAAATGTGACTACACAGTAATGCTGACAACATAGCAAGGAGAAGCAACAGCTTCAGAGCAGAAGTCTAAGTTGTGTCTTAGTAAGAACATAAGGTATACTGCGGTCTGTTACAAATTGCTGAAACTGTGAATGTCAGATGTGTAATACTTTCACCTCAGTTCTACCATGGAGCTATGAAATCTGGAGAAAGTACTTACCTTAGTCTCTTTTCCCACTTGAAACTGGTGATAATAGTACCTACCTTAGTGAGATGCTGGGTTGGTTAAGTGAGTGACAGATATTTTTTTTAAAAAAAAGGTCTTCCTCCTCTCTCTTCCTGCCTGCCTTCCTACCTTCCTTCATTCCTGCCTGCACCTTTCCTTAAAAAAAAATTCTCATTTGAAACTCACAACTCAGAGGTATTTTAACTCCCATGGTTTGCAGAAAAGGCATTTGCCATGTAATAGGAAAAAAACAATGAACTTGGAACCTAAAATCTGTGTTTTAGATTCTGGTTCACATTGATCTTTATAAGTCACCTGACTTTTCAGGTTTTAGTCTAATTTATAAAATACGGACAATAATGCAGTGTTTGTCTGTCTCTCTACTGCCGTTATCCAAAGAGATCGCATATATAAAAATATTTTGTTAAAACACAATACACACTTACAGTAATGGACACATCAACCAGGCAGAAAATTAACAGGGAAACAGCCCTTTTAAATGACCAACTAGAACAGACAGGTCATTAATAGACACATACTGATCACTTCACCCAATGACTACAGATTTCACTTTCTTCTCAAGCACTCATGCGACATTCTCAAGGACAGATCATATGCTGGGACACAAAACATCTCTCGACAAACTTACAAAGACTGAAGCCACACCACGCATCTTCTCTGACCACAGCGGTCTAAAACAGGATGATGCTAGAATACGAACCCCGCTATTTGGCACAAGTAGGAGTAACAGGCTACAAGAATGCTTAGAAAATAAAAGGGAATTATTTTATATTATTTCTGAATATGGTTTCAGAAATCTGTAGTTCTGATTAAAACTCTTGCTCTCTGCTCCCCCTGGTGGAGCTGCAAAAAATAAATAAATAAACAAAAACAAACGCACCCTTCCAAATTAAAAAAAAAATGTAAAACAATAAACTTAATGAGATAGTTATATAATGACTACAATTCACCACGAGTAACTTGAATATATTCAGATATTATTCCTAGATATGCCAAATTAATATAAAAATCAGTTTTTCTCTAACATTTTTGCAAATTCAACTTAATTCCAGTCAAAACTTCAGTAATATTTTTCAAGGAAATCAATAAATGTATTTTAAAATTAAAAAAAAAGAAAACACACTGCAAATTCCCTGCGCGATGTATCTAGAGCAGCAGTTCTGAACACTGGCTTCAGAACCAGACTGTGAATTCCAATCCTGGCTCTACCATCCAGTAGCTGTGACCCTGAGACAGTTACCCATCTTTGCTCTGTCACCGTTTACTCACTGATAAAAGGATGATAACAGTATCATATTACTGATACAAGCTATTAAATCGCTGACAGGATTAAATGAGTTAATACATGGAGAGCAACTAGACAGTGCCTGGCACCTCGCGGGGTCCACTAAACGCAGTCACAGTAATAATAACACTGGCTGTCACTGCCGCAGTCTTGGCGGTCATTCACCTAGTCACAGCCCCACTGCTCGCCCCACTCCTTGGAGAACAATGATCTGCCTCACCCGGTGTCCTGCAGCCTGGGCCTCTCGGTGCCAGTCCTCCACCAGGGCCACGGCCTCCTCGCCGCTCTCGGGGTGGTGAGCCTGGACCCAGGCCTGGACGTCCCCGGGTAAGATGGTCAGGAACTGCTCAAGCACCAACAGCTCCAGGATCTGCTCTTTGAGGCGGACCTCCGGCCTCAGCCAGCGACAGCAGAGCGCCCACAGCTGGCTGAAGGCCTCGTGGGGTCCAGCTGCATCTCTGTACTGGAACTGCCTGAAGCGCTGGCGGGAGGCCTCCGGGCCAGGGCCAGGGTCAGGGGCCTTCTCCTGGGGCCTGGCTTCCGACCGCCACTCCTCCTCCTCCAGTTTCACAATGAGGAGTTCTTCAGGCTCTGGCCGGGGAGCCATCTGAGCGTAGGAGTCCAGGGCTACCGCCATGGTCTGCCCCAGAAACCTCTCTTCAGCCGGCCTGTCCTGGTCCAGCGTCTTCCCGCATCTACGCTGCGTCCCTCAAGGGGCTCCCAGGAAAGGCAAGGCTCTGAAGATAAAAAGACAAGGACAGAGTGAGCAGAGGGCCCAGGAGCCTCACTTGCCCCAATCCCGCTGCCTCTGCGTGGAACAGAGAACCCTCTCCCTGGAGCAGGACGCTAGATCACGGTCGGACGCACAGAGCCGCAGTCAGCACACGCTGGAGGAGGACAGCATCGTGTTGGGTCCTGTGGGACGCGCTGCAAGCCAGGTACCAAGGCCTCTATGATCTGGTCCCTTCCTCCCTTCTCCACGGACACAAAGTGGGACCCTCCTTCCAGAGGGGATCCAACATCACCCCCCAAACCTCCTTAACACTCTAGTGTTCCTCCAAGGCGGTCTCCTAGAAAACCTTTCTCACTCCACCCTCCACCTTGGTCATCCTACCCATCTGATGCTTTTCACCATCTCTAAACTGACAATTCCTGAGACTCCAGACAGGAGCGGTCTCCAGACTCTGATCCTCCACTTCACTGTCTCACAGGCATCTCCAACTCGACAGGTCAGAAAGTGAATCCACCCTTTTCTCCGGCAAACCCCACCTCTGCTGGTTCTCCATCCAGCAAAGGCACCACCCTCCATCAAGCTGCCCACGCCAGAAACCCGGCTGTCACCTAAGATCCCTCACATCCAATTCATCTCCCAATGGTATCCACGTGGCCTTCTAAGCATCGACATGCCAATGCCTCCACCTCAGCCCATCATGTTTTCTTCACTTCCTCAGCCTCCTCACTCAGGTCCCTGTCTTCACTCAGGCTAGTTCCACAGCTGACCATGTCACTTCCCCGCTAAACATCCTTCAGGTGACCTCCCATTTCCATCAAGATAAAGTGCAAACCTTGCTTAAGTCTCCACCCTCATCTCTACCACACCTGCCTCTGTCCAGGAGTCAGCTGCACAGCTCACAGCCCCTCCGGGGCGCTGCCTCGGGCCACTCCCACGCTGTGGTCTCCTAGTAAATCACTCCCCTCCTTTCTTCACCAAGCTCCTTTCCCAGCCAGGTTTCAGCCTAAACTCCGTGTCCTGAATCAAGATCCAGTCCTCAGCCAGAGCAGTCATAGCACCTTGTTTTTCTCCACCATCTCCCTGATCTGACTGTATCATAATCTTCCCTAAG
Organism: Solenodon paradoxus; assembly: GCA_004363575.1. Taxonomy (NCBI): domain Eukaryota; kingdom Metazoa; phylum Chordata; class Mammalia; order Eulipotyphla; family Solenodontidae; genus Solenodon; species Solenodon paradoxus. The sequence continues at coordinate 151,884 of RJWH01001678.1, forward strand.
CAGCTTCCTAAGGGACCCAGCACAGCGCTCTGCTCACAGAAAGCTCAGTAGCAGGGAAATAATGATGAACTACTGATGTGAAATGTCAGGAAGCAAGATTATAATTAATCCCTCTCTGTGCATACTAGATAAAAGGAAGAAGAAATGACCTTCTTACTCGTACCAAAAGGAATTCTTTTTCCTATTTCTTTCCAGCTCTATGACACTTGTCATGCTGTGTTGTATTAGGAGGGTGTGTGTACGTGTGTGCGTCCCCAGAAAGATTACAGTCTCTGTGAGGATTTACTCCTTTTGGTTCATACCCTCTTCTACCCACACAATACGCACGGTGCACTACACACAGAAGGCGCTTAGTAAATGCTTGTGAATGCCTGGGGTTGATTCTTTGGCACAATGAAGACTGACAACACTCATATTGGGTTATCTAGAAAAAAATGAGCTCTTTGTGTCATTGCCACAAATCTAGAGGACATTAAAAAAAATGCTCACTCAAAAGAAGCTATTAGCTGTCTCCAAGTGGGAATGGCATAGCTGAATTGAGAATGGAAGGAGGGTGGTAATTTGCATTTTAGGCCATCTAACTGGACTGTCTGGAAACAAGGCAAGGGTGAAGAAAAATACAGCTTTGTCCTGAAGACCTCGACATTCTTAGAAAGAGGCTAGGAACACAACTCATGGCTGCCTAACAACTTTCTGCCCATTCTGCAGCTCCCTGTCAGCTCATCAGTTAAGTTCCTTGACATCTCCTCGTTATGCCCTACCCCATCCCTTGCTGTCCAAGAATCCCCTCCAAACCTGTGTTCCCAAAGCAGCTGGCACATGCCTCTACTGCAGGGGTTATCCTACACAATTATAGTTACCTGTTCTTATGTCTGAGCCTGTTAGCTTGTATTACTCAGTGCACCCTAGTGGATATGTTCGTTGCCTCCAGCTGGCACAGTCCGCGTACATCCCAAGGACCCAGGTTTGCAACCCAGGCCAGGGGAGACAACCAATGTGAATGAAATGAAATAAAATGTTTCTTCTTCCTTTCTCTTCCTGCCTGCCAGCTGCCTACTCACCTTCATTCCTACCTGCACCTTTTCTTTAAAAAAAAAAAAAAAAAAAAGGAGAGAGAGAGAAGAGAAGAAATTGTATTACTAGGACTAGTACTGCTCTTACTTATTTCTGTATCAAGTTTCCAATTCAGAGTTTGACAAATAGCAGGACCACTAGAAATTTTGTTGCCTTTTATTAAAATGTTCAATCTGACACACAGTAAGTCTAATGGGTTACAGACAGCCCATCATTTATATCAAGCTAAAGAATTAACCTTGCATAAAATTTCCTTTTTAACCACGGCGTCAATCATGCACTAGTGCAAACACATTTGTGTCACTCTCTCAGACCAGGACTAACACACCAGTCCTCTAAAGAACCAATGTGTACCCTGTGCTGTGCTGGAAATGAGAGCCAACAGTAACTAGGACAGACAGTCCCTGTCTTCATGAAAGTTACAATCTAGTGAGAGAGACAGTTAATCAGCCAGCAAAGAACAAAGAGAGAGAGAGCACCATAATAAATGGGCAGTTAAAGTTCCACCAGGCCCAAAGCCCAGAGTCAGCCCATAGGTATTTTCTTTTGGGAAGACCTGAGAGTCCCAAAGGTTAGTTTCACACAAAAATCTTTAATCTTTTTCTACGCTCTCCAGACAGATGAATAGCAGTCTATCCAGAGGGAGGTCCACCCAATCAGCCAATAGCAGGGTGATTTCACGCAGAACTGACAGAGCATTCCTCAGTCCTGAGACTACCAAGAATACTGAATCCTACTCAGCTCAGCACCCTCAAAGAGCACCCATTTACTGAATGCCCACGAAGTGCCAGGCTTGGTGCTCTATATTCAGAATCTACTGTATCTCCAGGCAGAGGAATAAAGAGCCCCTGGTGTTGAGCTGCATAAAACTCATCTGTAATTTACACATATTAAACTATATACAGACACCAGAAAGAAAAAAGACATAAATAGTGAAATCATTTCTATTCACTACGTGTCTATTCCCAAGCAAGCATGTGGTGATGATACCCAGGGCTCTGCTGGTCCCCAGCTTTGTATGCATCCCCTCAAGCTTTGCTTCCTGAGCAAGCGTCTTATACAGCTTGGTTCCGAAACACAAGCCAACTCTTTCATCTAACATTCAATGCACAAAACCTGGCTGTGCTGGTTGGCTGACTGAAAGACAGCATGTTCATTTCTGAAATGGCTTCTTGACAAAGGATTTTCAAGCTATGATTTTTGGCCAAAGGTAATTTTCACCTTCTATGCTGACTTTATAATTACCTGTAAGGCACGACTCCTCTAGTCTCTATTTACAAATAGAGGACTGAACTTCTGCAAAGAAGACTCACTTAAGATTACACAACTAACAAAAGATCGGAGTTGGGATCTCAGCCCAGATTTTTTTCCTCCAGTCATTTTCCTTAACCACACCACAGAGTCTACTACTCTAGGTCTGCCAGTCATTCAAACTCCTGAGAAGATGGTATGGAAAGTAGAAAGAACATTAAGGCAGGGATAAGGATGTCAGAGTTCTAGTTCACTCCTGGCATTTATCAGCTGTGTGACTCTAAATGGTAACTTAAGAGTCTACAGTTCCCTACCTAGGCTGCAATTTACAGCCTAATCCTACTCAGCAGTTGCCCCAGGTACCCCAATTAGTAAGATGAGAGCAGAGCAAGGGGTCAATTAGACTAGAATCAGTGACTACAAATTTAAATGGGGGCCTGGCAATGAAAATGAATGCAGATGACAGAGCACCAGAGGGAACATAGGCCCAGGGTTCCTAAGCCTTGCAATTTTTCCAAGAGAAACTAGAACTATGGATTTTTTTTAATGTTGGCAATCAATCCAAATCATTTCAAACATCATGAAGATTAAGATTAAATAGTGGATGATGGTAGGTTTCATTCAGCCAGGCTGTCATTTTGCATCTTTCAGTCAAATGATCTCAAAGGTCTCCGATATCCAGGAAGACCTAAAAGGGTACAGCTTACTCTAAGCAATGAGGGATAGGTATTGACTGCTATTCAGAATCAGGGTCCATTTACAATCACAGGAAAGCTAAGGGGCAACCTGGTTCCAGAGGTAGCAGGTACGCGTGCAGACATGAAAAGTCCCCCAGTGAACAGTAGGATAAGAGGAAATCTGCTCCAACCTATGGGAAAGGCCAAGAGCGTCCCGTGACCTTCAAAGAAGAAACTGGGAGTTACTGGCGGCTGTCACACTCACTTGGCTTATGCTCCAGACTTACTTAAAGCAGCCTGATCTCACACTTAAAGACATAAACCAGACAGCGCAAATAGGTTTCATTTATAGCACCGACTTCAGTCAACAGTGCTAAGGACTCTGAATCTCATGTGAATACGTGTTGTGACCAATTAGCTGTAACTGCCAAGACACTGGCCATAGGAGCCAATGAAAGATTTTAAGCAGAAAGCACATTAGCATACTCAGATATTTGTGTTGAATAGAGGGGCACTAGCTACCACGTCTGTCCAGGCTGCGGGGCGGGGAGTGAAAAGGCAGAAGTGCCTGCGATAACCCCAACAACGAAGAGGCAGTGGAATAATATGAAGATCTCTGGGTGTGGAAGAATGCAAGAGGAGTCAGAGGACACTTGGGTAGAAGTGGATGATGGTGCCATGCACTTCCATCCATCCATAAGGAAAGGGGTGCAGGTGTGGGTCAGAACACAGGTCAGTCCTCCCCACGGGGTTACAGAGGTCACACCCACAGGGAGAGTGTAAGGGACCATCCCATTAGACATGTCTGTTCTAGGTGGGCAGGTAGAGGCTCAAACTATTTTTAAGATCTGGCGTCCAGCTCAGGCCCTCTTCTTTTCACTTCTTGCCAGAGCCCCAGAAGCCTCTATTCTTCCTCTGTGTTCTCCAGACCATTCTATGATTCTCCCACCTCCAGAACGTCTCTTGGCCGCCTCACCCGGACTTTTCCAAGACCGTCCTCACGCCCAGGGCCCTCTCTCGCCCTCCTCATGCCCACCCTTCTATGACCCTTCCCATCTCCGAACGTTTCATCTTCTGATCGCCCCTCATCCCCCGCCCCCACACAAAAGCTTCCTTCTCCCCCTCTCACCTCCCCCGGCCCCCTGTGGCACCACCACCTCCTAAGCCTCCAGCCCCGAGCCTGAGCCTCAGCTGCCCCCGCCCCGCCACCCGGACTCACCCACCGAGACACCCACTTCACAACAGGGCGGAAGTGCACCAGGGTTCGCGCAGGGAATGCTGGGACGCGGAGTTCGAACGGCGCCACCCCGAGAAAGGGGCGTCGAAGACTACAACTCCCAGCAGGAACCGCGAGAACGCCAGTGGGCGGTTCCCTCCATTTGCTGCCTTTCAGATATCGTCAGCCAATAGGGGTGTCATTTTCTCCCGGTCTCCGGCGCCGGAACGAATAGGAACAGGGTCTACACGTGGGGACGTGGGGGCGGGGCCTGACGAGAACTTTCATTGGCTTTGGGATAATGGAACCGCCCACTGGGCGGGCACTCAGGAGGTGGGCGTAGTGGGCTCATTAAAGCCGCTGAGTGAAGAGCCGCAGAAGGGGAGGAGAAATCACGGTAGAAACAATAAGAAATAAGGAGAGAGGGGGTCTAGTGGCGACCAAACTGATGAGGAAGAGAGAGTTGGATATTTTCAGGTTCATATTCCGTCTCACAGCTAAGCTGCGTAACTTTAGATGAATGTGAATTTCGCTTCCTTCACTTATAAAATGAGGTTAAGAGGATGGTGTCACCGGTTTTTTAGAAAGCTAAGCTAAAAGGATTAGCTCAGGACCTGAGTCCTAATAATGCTTAGCGAAAGTTAGCTATTATGATGTAAATCAGTTCGGCGCTTGACTCTAAGTGGATGTTGGAAGAAGGCTAATCATTATTAGAATAATAATAAATCAGAATCATCTTAATATAAATGCCCTTTCTTTGTGAATACTTTGGTGTATGAGTAATCTAATGGGCTTGAGGATGTGTGTTTTGTCCAAGTCTCATCCCTAGCTGTGTGCCCCTGAAAGAATTGCTGCATCTCTTTTTGTCTTTGTTTTTTTCACCTGTAAAATGCAAGTAATATAATAGAAATTACATTAAAGTGTTGTGAAGAGTAAATAAGATAATTCAGGTAAAGCGTGATCTCTAGATTCAAACTGCTCTTGTCTGAGACTCCTTTTAAATGCAGGATACTGCCCTGCCACGCACTAGTTATGAAACTGCTTAACCTCTTTATAACTCGTTTTCCGTACCTGTAAAATGGAAATAGTAACAGCATCAACCCGATACGGTTGTTGAGAGGAATAAGTAGGGGGAAAATGTAAAGAGTTTAGTATATGTCTGGCAGAACGAGTTTAGCCATCGGTAGCTAATAATTTTACTGCTGATTATGAGACATCAGGAAAATTGGCAGTACCTGGCATCTGGCAGGTGTTCAACATATGGTAACTATTGTTAAAATTAGGGGAATATATTTTAGTTTTAAAGATCCAGTTCAAAGTTCTCTGTGAAACATGTTCCAACTTATTTATAACTCAGTGAGCCAACAGCAACTTATAAGCACTCCTTGTTATTGAACCTCACAGGAGCCCTGTACAAGGAGAAAATGGGGCTTAGAGAGATAAAATGACCTGCTCAAGATCACATTGTAAATGCTAGAGCTGGGATTTGAACTCCTAGACATGTGGCTCCAAAGGTTTCTTCGCCTATACCACGGACAGAAGAGACCATGGGTGTAAGGGAGGGAGGGTGCGGTGAGGAGAGAGACAGTGTGGCAGTGTGAGGTTCTAGGAGGAGATATTTGAGAGAGTATCAGAATCTAAAGCTGGGAAGGTAGCTTTGCAGGTTCAGGTGAGAACTTTCTCTTCTATTATCTGCCCTCCGGAGGAAGAGTGGAGACAAGAACGCGTAGAGAGAAAAGGACACCATTAGGACGCAAGAGGGCGCCCCAGCCCTAAATTGAACCTGGCATTGTTCTCTGGTTTCCCTTAGCCTTTGTCTAATTAAAGCCTGGCATTTTATAGAAGAGCAAAACTGAGACCCCAAGAAACCAAGTGCCCCCACCTCGTTCATAGAGAAATAAGCAACAGAGCCGGAACAGGCAGGCTCCAGGTCGCTCTGCTTCAATATTCTGCAAGATTTATTTTCTTGCCACAGTTGTCTGTCAAGACCCTCTCTGCTGGACAACACAAGGCTGTCAGATCACAGAGAATCAGCCTGGTCCCTGTTCCTGAGGCCTCATCTCCAAACTTCCATAGTCGAGCGCTCCTGTTAGTAAAATATTTTGAGCACACACTCCCAACATATTTATTAACTTATGCATGATTTGCATGTAAGGCCTGTGTAATTACATGCAAAGCTAATTTCCATGGAGCATTTACAATGCTTTATGAGGTCCTACTCTCAGGATCATAGTAACTCATTTAATCCTCACAAAACCCTTTGGGGAGGGTCTAATACTATCCCCTGTTACAGAAGAGGAAACTGAGGTACAGTAAGTACTTGCCAAAACCACATGCTACAAAGTAAGCCATCTAGCTCCAGAAATGAGACTTTTTTAAAAAAGAAATCGACTTTTTAACATTCTCTTCCCCCCCAGTGGGTCATCCTGTGCCCCTCACTTCGGAAGCCACTGCTCTCGGGCCTCCCAGACCTGTGACAGCCAGTACAGTGCGTCCCGTGCTTTGACACAGGGAAGCGCGGAAGCTGTGGGAACCCAGAGGCAGCAGCTTACCTAGATGGGGAGGTCAAGAAAGGTTTCTGGAGAAAGTGATAACTGACTGAGCTGAATCTTAAAGGACACCCAGTTGTTCCCCAGAGGAAAGAGATTGAGAGAAAGGATGGCGGGTAGGGGGGGACTGTTTTGTTTTTTTAAGGAAAGGTGCAGGTGGGAATGAAGGTGAGTAGGCAGGCAGGCAGGCAGGGAGAGGAGGAGAAAGAAGCATTTTATTTATTTTTATTTAGTTGTTCACACCGGTTGTGTCCCCACCCCCACAGATCCAAGACTGCAACCCAGGAGTATGTGGCCTTCATTCCTTCAGAGTTGATGGATCCAACTGCTGCTCCACCAGGATACACCAGAAAGGGTCTTCTTGGGTAAACAATCAGCACAGTGAACTCCCAGAGGCAAGAGTACCTGCTGTTTCTGGAGCTGTGAGTACTCTACTGAGGCTGGTGCAGACTGCCGAGGGGCTGGGGTCCTCCCCGCCCAGCGCTGTGAGGAGACTCCAGAATAGAGACGTGACCCACCGTGCCTGTAGGTTTTTGCCGAGGGCACAGGCAACCAGTCTGCTGCCTCTTGGGCAGGGTCCCAGCATTTTGGTCCTCCGTTACCAATTCCTCTCTAATTCAAATGGCCAAAGGGGCTGCTTTGTCCCTTGAAGATCAGGCTGAATTTGTCTTGATCCCTCTTCCACAGCTTGGGAGTGCTCACAGCCCTCCCTCCTCACCATCTTTTCCATGAATTCTCAACTGCCTTTTCCCTCCACTACAGATTCGGTAACCCCAGATGCTTCACCTTCTCCCTCATGTATCAAAAAAAAAATTCCAAATAAGCCAAGCCTTTCATGGATTTAGTCATTTTTACTGAGGATTTGGAGATCTCGAGATCATATCGCATACCACAGACCAGCTGCATTTCCTGAAGGTTCTCCTTCAGCCTCCTGTGCCTTTCCTAAGCCTGTGTACCCAAAGCTAAAGTGTGACCTTCCCTGCCGTGCGGCACCCGCCGCTGCTAGAGGGCAGCCCCCAGAGCAGGCGGCAGCTCTGGCACCTCTCAGCCCTGGTCTTGCCTGCAGTAGAACACAAAGACATCATCCAGGAACCTCTTGCCCTCACCCATCGGGCCCCTCAGACCCTGAAGCCAGGCGCTGAGCAGGGCCTGGAGATAGAGGACCAGGAGTTTCTGGTTTCCTGTAGGAGAGGCAAAGAGATCAGCAGAAGCAGCAGGGCAGAGCTCCGCACCAAGAGTTCCAAATCCAAAGTATTAAAGCAGTGACTCCCAAGAAAGGAGAAAAGGAAATTCTTGTGACGGCCTCCTCTTGTGACGGGCAAGCTAGTGTGATAGCAGGTGCACGTGTGTTCCTAGGGGCCGCTCAAGCCAGGGCCCCACCCAGACGCCGGCACACTGGCAGGCCAAGGAGTTACTCGCGATGTACCGGGGCACTGGGGACTGTGTTTCTGGAGACTTGTGCAGCACTGTGTCCCCCTCCAGCACTAAGACCTGGAGCCGGCTCCAGCCCTGGAAAGCAGCTGCAGTCAGTGTCTCCAGCTCCTGTAGGCTGGGCAGCCCGTGATGCAGCAGGGTCTGGGGCTGTACCCATCCCCGACCTCACATACTGGAGCCCGGGAAGCAGCTGGAAGAAGAAGCTGGAGGTGTTCTGGGAGCAGAGGGCCTCCAAGCTATTGCCAAGCAGGGGGAGAGGACAGGGAAGGTCTGGGTAACATTCTGGGGCCCCAGCTGCAGCCTCCAGCCATTTCGAGTCAGGGTCTGTAAAACTGGGAATCCACTGGAAGTCAGCCTCCAACGTTCCCTGCCTGGGGCTGCTCAAAGCTCCGAGCTGGTCAGCCATGTGGGCAGGGACAATAACTCTTCCCCAAAAGGTGCAGAGGACAGCTGAAGTCTCAGGCTGTGTGTCTCAGGACAAGCTGTGCAGTCTCTGGACAGATTTCTCAGACTGGCTCCACGTCACATTAGTATCCAGCGTGTTTAGTGAGGTCAGTTCAGGCAGAAGAGCCCAGCAGACTACCAGAGGATTCTCGTTCAAGTCCAACATCTCCATCCTCCTTAGGCCCTGGAACACCTGACACTCCAAGTACAACAGCTGGTGACTCTGAAGGAGCAACTCCTGCAGGTGAGACAAACAGGAGAAGTTGCTGGGAGAAGGGCCCGCAGTTCATTGTTGGAGATTCAGTGCCAGCTGTCCTGCCACAGCCCCTGTCCCGTTTATGCACAACGCAGCACTCTGAAGTTGGTTGTCTGCCAGGCTGTCTCTAAAGCCTGGGCATGGCAGTCAGGAAATGTGGTGGCAGATCAGTCAGCTCACTAGTCACAAAACCCAAGTTCTTTAGGCTGTGACAGAAAGCCAGGGCCTCCAGATCTATGTATCTCATCAGAGTTAATTCCAAATGCAGCTTCTGCAGCTTAACCTAGGCTGCTGCCCAGGCAGGCAGCTCGGTCATATTAGTGACTTTCACAGACAAGGCAGCCAGTCTCTACAGCCCCAGATCCATCACTGTAGACAGCTCCATCTTTGTATGGTCCAGACGCAGAGTCCCCAGCTTGAGGCCCTGGAGGGCCCCAGGAATGGCCACCTTGAGCCAGTCGTTGAATGACAGGTTCAGTATGTCTAGGATCTGGCCATCCCCAGATGAAGGGTCAAATACCAGGTCTGGGAAGATGGGGGCCAGCTCACCTACATTCTAAAAGCCACTGTGCTAGACAGCCAGCTGCCGTAGACCAGGAGGCAATTGGACACCCAAGTTCCTATTCAGGCAGTGTCCCAAGAAAGCAAGATGCTGGAGGGAGCTCAGGGTGATGAAGGCATCAGTGGGTAGGAAGAGGTTTATGTTCTTTTGGCTCATGAGATAGAGTTCCCTTAGCTACCCCAAGCCCTGGAGATCTCTGGTAGTTGCTCAGTGAGATGCAGATTCAACCCCTAGGTGCTCAAGCCCAAGAAAGTTGGAGAAGGCATCTGAGGGCAGAACAGAGATGGAATCACCAAGACACGAGTCCCTCCACACTCTGTGGCACAGCTTCCAAGGCTTGTGTCAGGTTGGTCACTCGGGGGCACTGCACAAAGTTGGGTAGGCTGGAGTGCAGGGACCACGCCAGGAAGAAGGTGGAGACCAGAGGCAGCTGGGAGCCCTCGTCACTAGGCAGTTGGCAGTGGTCCCAGCTGTGGTCAGAGGAAGGGACAGGAAAAGACCAGACGACAGCTAGAATCCACCCATCTCAGCACCAAGCCTGATCCACAGAGATAAGAATCAAAAGCAGAATCAACTCTGTGCTTCCCTCCCTCTTCCAAAGAGGAAGCCAGACCCCAACCTCTCCTGGTGCACATACATACACAACACTCACAGTAGTGACAGGATACACTGCCCTCAGTGAACCTAGGGAGGTCTTGACACAGAGTCAGAGGGACACAGTGCTTCCAAATGGTAGAGTGGGAGTGTGGATCCAGACTCAGAAATGCTATTGCTAAGGCTCCAGGGTCAGAGGAAGGAAGAGGTACATTTGTGGGAGCTGGGACCCAGGTCTCACTTCTCTGTTGTGAGGAAGCTGGAAGTGTTTCTGAGCACAAGATTTGTGGCCAGAGGTCCATGACTTCCTTCTGCCATTGTCCTGGTCAGTACACTTCCCCTCCCTGAGCTCCAGTTTCCTCCTCTAGAAGGAGATATTAATAAGACCTGCTGCACAGGGTGGCTGCAGAGTACATGTAAGTGTCAGAATGCAGTTGCTCTCCTCATACTCCCTCTCCTATTTCTCCTTACTAAAGGAGGTTTTGAGTAAATCAGGAGTTAAAAGTAAATGGTCTGTACACAAAATAGTATATTGAAATGATTCCTTTGTGGACATCTTGCAGTGCTACATAGAAGATTCCAAAGAGCCCTAGATTTATCCAAGGAGACTGTTCTGCTCCCTTCCCGCCTCCCAGGCAGGAGTTGGGAGAAGCATTCCTGATGCCAGGACCCCCAGAGAGGGCAGAAAGAGAAGAAAAAAGGAGCTTTATGAGTCTCTCAAACAATAAACTACAATTTACAATACAGTTCAACATCTGATCATGATTTTTCAAAATAACTCAGAAAGAAGGAAAATTCCTTGACTTACAAAAGTTCTACAATATAATTCTTAAAGGTGAACCACCAATGGCGTTCAATTTAAAGCCAGGAATAAGACAACTAATGATTTCTGCTCAACACTGTCATGGAGGCCTTAGATAAGAGAATGAGATAAAGAACAGATATCAAAATTGTAAAATTAGCAGTATTTTGAGAAACAAAAGGGCTGCCATGTATAAAATGTGATGATTGTGTACATAGGAACTCTAAGAATTTCTAGAAACTAGCTATTAAATATAAAGAATGATGAACAAAGATTCTAGATACTTGATACTAAGAAACAAAAATAACATGAAAACTCCCTTATTAGTCATAGTCTTAACACAAGACAGCACATGCAAGTGAGGATTTTTCTAAGCAATCTATATGCAAAGAAACTATTCAAAAAATGCCTCATTTTTGGTCCAAACTTTCAGGGAAAAGAAATTTTTCGTTTTAATTTTTTCATTCAAATTTTGTTTGTTTATATTTAGATACTTGTTTTTTGTATTATAAAGGAATTTTAGCGTTTATTTTTAACATTATGCTGCAAGAAATTTTATGTAACAATTACAAAACACAAGAACAGATACAAGTTACCACTTATGTAGTGGCAATAAATTTATGATATTTAGAACTCTTCAGCACTGTCAACATCAGAAGTATCATCTTCTTCAATTTCTACATTACCAGTGTCTTCTGAGGAGTCACTCTCCTCATCCTGGTAAATCTCATCGTCCTCAGTTCCACCCATTGCATTGCATTGCCGACGCTGCATTTTGTAAACCATGTCACAACCACTCCCCTCTCAACACTGCTCTCCAATCTTAGGATGCAATCACAAACCTGGGCAATGAATGCTTTCTGGATTCTGCCTGTCCATGTCACATCATTAGCAGCTGACGGTATCCACGATGTCTCAGGAAGGAACACCGAGGTTAAAACCACCTGTCCTGTCTACTCTCTCTCTCTCTGATGTTTCCCAGGACTCTCCACTGAACTGGGGGAGAGGGGTGACGTTAATGTAATCCATGCAGATCAGCTTCCCAGAGCCAGGAGCAAAAGGATGACAAGTAGATATGGAGGGACAAGCAAAAGAAATCCATCTGATCGCCAACAATTAGACAAGGCTCAATGACACACAGAAAAAAATGGAGCAGAATAGAGTTCATAAATAGGTCCAATCATATCTAATCACCTGATTTATTAAAAGGCACCCGTTTAAGTTAATCCACCTTCACAAGAGATAACTCAAGATACATCAGTAAGCCTAAATGTCAAATAAAACAGTAACTCTTTTAGAAGAAAACAAGAGTTTTCCCCCATATCTTCATTGCCTTGGATGACATGCATGCACGCACGCACGCCTTAAAATGTCATAAATTGAACTTCACTAAAGTTAAGACATTCTCTTTATTACAAGAAATGACTAAGAAAGTAAAAAGCCACACACCAAGACAAGTTATTTGCCATATATATGTTAAACAAAAAACTCATAATTTTGGACATAATTATTATTTTGAATAACGCATGGACCAAAGAAGTAACCATAAAGAAAATGAGAAAACAGTTTAATTGAATAATAAAAAATATATTATATATCAAAACTTGTAGTTTAGAGCTAAAGCAGTATTTATGGGGAAAGGTACAGCTTTAAAGGTCTGTGTTAGAAGACAAACAATAAAAGCTGAAAATTCTTAAGCCAGGCAACAACCTCAAAAAGCTGGAAAAGGAATGATTGTAAAAAAAACAGGACAAAACAAAACTTGCCTTTCTCCCAGAATGGAGGAACTGGGACCAGACTAGCTCTCCTATCGCAATCAACAATAAAACAGGGTAAAGCATATAACAGCTGTTCTCAGACATTAGGAAGACTGCCAGCATGGGTGGTGGTCCCTGAGAGTAGGAAAATCCAAGAGGCCAACTCTACAGTTGCCCTGACTTTCTACCTGTAGACATTTGCTAAGCCCTGCATGGGGAGGGAGAGGGAAACCAAGGAGAGCATAGCAGTCTTTGAGATAAGAAAACAAAATTAAGGCAACTTTGGTTTGTGAGACAAAATACAAGAGAAGAGAGAGTTACACGAAGAGCCCCAGAGACCTGATGGGACCCCCTGGGGTCTTTGAATACTTAGTTGAGTATATTTAGGATGACCCTCCACAGGACCAGGCAAAGAATAACTATTGGAGAACTAGAAGATGAATGATTTCCAGAGTTCTCAGGGTGGTAGATATTTAAGTGCTAATAAGCCAGATATGAGGAACTTTGTTGAATACACAGGACATTCTGAGTCATATCTGAGTCATGGGCTTCAACCAGCCTAGAACACAGGCTTAAAAGAAAGTCTGGAAATTATCAAAGTGGCCCACAAATAGCTGCCTACCCAGAAAACAAACTTCAACATTCTTAAAAAAAAAGAATGAATTCCAGCTTGTCAATCATGTAGTGGTCACTATGTCCATCATCTAATAAAAAATTACTGACAAGACACCTGGATAAGCAGGAAAATGAGACCAAGATCAAAGTCATACAAACATGCCCGGAAATGACAGATGATGGATTTATCAAAGATGTTAAACAAGCTGTTACAAATACAGTCACTATGGTATAAACTGTAAAGGAAAACATGAGCATAATGAAGAAATAAAGGAACTTAATATCTTTTTTAAAAAACTAAGTTCATCCACTAAATGGAACTTCTAGAACTGAAAAAAAATCAGTATCTGAAATGAAAAGTTCACTGACTATGCTTAAAATCAGAAAGCACATTACAACTACATACATGAACTATAGGAGCATGAAGACCTGACATAAAAACTATGCTAAGTGAAGTACAGAAAGGTAAAGACAAGGAAAAAATGAATGAAACCTAACTGGTAGAATAATATCAAGCAGTCTGATGCCATATTTATTTAATGCCAAGCTGCACCCCTTTTTCTCAAGAGATTTTCATGAAAAAATAAAAAATGATAAGATTTATTTACAAAGTTCCAAAAAAACTTAAAAGTGACAAGCAACAAGGAATGATAATATATTAAAAAATCAAAAATATGTAATAAGGGATTAATAAAATTAACACAATTTTAAGAATTTAATAAGGACTCTATTGTGCTTAACAACTATCTTTTCAGGTAAAACTCAGCCACCTTCAAATATAAGTCGCACCCGATTTTCAGTGACATCAAAATGGCAAAAATATCTTAAAATTGAATAAATACAGCTGTATGTGTAGTTGAGTCCCAAGGGAAAAAGGAACGAGTAGAGTGAAGAGATAAGAGCCCATTTTTTTTTCCAAATTTAGCAAAAACTATAAACCCATGAAATTATGAATTTAAAAAAAATATAATGATAATAAACACGGGAAATCAAAGTAAGGAATGTCATAATCAAAATGTTGAAAATAATTGATAAAACAAAAATCTTAAGAGCAGGTGAAAGGAAATGGCCCACTACATGACAGAAAAGAGACAATGACTGCTACTGCGGTAACACAGCAGAACTTCCGATGCCCCAACCCTTTAAGAATAAAGACTTTGGTTCCCTTAATGGGGGAAAAAAAAAAAATCAACCTATCAAAAAACAACAGTTGAGGTGACAGACAAAGCCAAATGGAACATGAAGAGTTATTGGAGAACAGAAATAAAATATACCACCAGAAGGAAGGATTGTAACATATATCTGTGTTTTCTTCCCTGGGCAAATATTTTATATTTACTATTGAATTTCCTGAATTCTAAGAGATTTCATTTTTTCATATTTCAATACCTTTGGAATAGGGCTGCATCAGACAATTAATAACGCCTTGCCATGACAGGTAGCATTCATGATACAGACTCTGCATAATGACTCTTGCCTCTGCATAAGCTTACTCGTCCTAGCTGCTCAGATCACTATCACTTCCATTGAGTTATGGATGACGCTGGCACCATGCATTTTAGTGTAATTATCCTTTAAAATACCTTCTAAAAATTACAATATAATTCCCCATTGGAAGGAAAAGTTATTGTGTGTGCAAAAAAAAAAAAAAATGAGAAGAAACCATTGGGAAATAATGTTGAAGGAATTCAGAATAAGACTACAAACACTAAGTTTGAGACATATAATAAATATATTTTTAATATTTGAATTTTATATGCACAAAAACTAAGATAAAAAAACCTATGTCCATGTCTAAATACATATAAACTGTCTCTGACTTATATGTGATGAGACAGAATTGTGTCATCATTTAGTTAGATTATTTGACTCAATGGTACATACAATAATGGTTTATTTTGCAACTGATCCCAAGTGTTAATCAAAGGCAATAAGTAAACTATTTTGAACTAATTTTCTTCTTTGTTCCTTTTCTTCATTATTGTTTAATAGTGTGTCAGTGGTGATCAATTTTATCATTTATTTAGTAGTTTACAGAATTTTGAGTCAGGAGTGACCATACCCCCAGATCATGGATTTGCAACTGGATATCGTTAATGATGATATTCAGGTTGACTCCAGTCCTTTGGGGATAAGTGGATATATTATCAGATTTTCAAAAGATGGTTAGTTGTATTATAGTTGGGGGAGGTTTTATTTTGAAGTATTAGTATTAGAAAAGAGGTTATGTCAAATGGATTATCAAAGGAATTGGCAATAGTGAGCTTGTGTTAGTCATTTGTCATCTGAACTCATTTGCTATGCCTATTTGGTAACCACATTTACCTTGCCCTTAGTCATTAAGTGCTATTACTTGGAGTCTGCCACCCTAGGGTCCTATTGAAATCAGGAAGCTCATTTCAACTGCAGTTTCCTACCACAATTCACAATCCTACAGAGAACAGCTACAAAAGTGTTTTTCAAAGGACTCCCTTCACTAATGTGTTTCTCACTGCTTTCAGAAAAAAAAAAAAAAAATTGTCTTCTGGGTCCATTCTAGGAATACAATCAGTGGATGGAGAAGACATTGCACATGGAAATATATTCAATATTCCAATCTCCCTTCTTTTATTTTATACCAAGAAATTATGACATCTTAACTTTGTTCAGTAGACCGTTGGTTAGTCTAAAATTCAGTCAACCAGCTGAGCAAACTAACCTATTGAAATAAGGATCTCTGGTCAATGCATCCATCTCAATGTATTCAGTGTAATCCACTATTGCTCTCTTCTTGGGCTAGTACCTTCAAGATCTGTTTCTGCATGTATTCTTTTGATTTTGCCAATATAAGTGAGCAAAGCTTTGCCCTTATCTGTCACTCTTCTTGGGTTTACTTTTGTAATTGCCTTCTAGATACACTGGAATCTGACACAAATGGAGAAGATGGTTCTCCATTTGTGCCAGTTCCAGGCTGGTTGTTCAGATCCATCCCTGTCCTTCCCTTCTTCTACTGCATGTCATAAGCACGTTGGTATTCATATGTTGTATTTTCTGACTTGCATGTGAATAAGAATAAGAGGCTGGTGGGCAGGAGAAAGGGAGAAGAATTCCCTGCTTCTCTGCTTTGTTGGCGCCAACAGTATCTGCAACTCCTCCATGACTCCATGACCTGCAGGACAGGTCCACCATGGTTCCACTGCCACTAGTGGACTCTAGCCTCTGGGTGCCAATAATACTATCTTTTCCCCCTGTTCCTGCCTCAGGGAGAGATTTGAGAGTCTATCATAGTCCTATCATAGTCACGAAGAGTCCTTAGTGTGTTGGCATACACTTGAGCTGAGTTATTAGCATATCAACTTGAAGTCTCCGGGCCACTCTCATTGTTCTAGAGCGTGGCCTCTCAACTTCCTAGAGTCTTCATGCCAATGGGCACGTCATTCCAGGTGTCCAGAAGTTTTCATTTCATGGACTGATTCACCCGTCTATCTGCTCCGTCAGAGTCCCATTGCTGGAAGATGAATGTTCACTGTTGTGATTGTCCACAAGCCCAAACAACCAAGGCTCTTCCGCTTTTCCTGAGGGTCTGTTGTCAACAGCTACTACTAGGACACACTTCTAAATCGGCCAGGGTTTAATTATAGAAACTGACTCTGGCTGGTTACAGCAGAAAGGAAACTTATGAAAAGGACTGAGGGCGGCTCTTCAGGGTGGCTTGGGAACCAGGCATATAGCCACATAGTCAGAAACGATGTCCCAAATGGTGCTGCAGAATGATCTAGTGGGGACACCACTTATGCTGCTGCGACTCTCCCAGAAATTAGATGTGGAAGCTGCTGCTAGACTAGAAACACCTCTAGCTTACTACCAGAAAGGGATTCTCGTAATCCCCACTGGTTAACGTCTGTGATTCAAAGTGAGTCATCTGATAAATACTAACTAATCCATGAGTCCACACTGCAGTTCAAGGGAGGTTGACATACAAGCCTCTGGGTTTCTTCTCTTCTCTAGTGAACAGGCTTTATATTTCCTTTGCCAGGTGAACCTTCTTCCCTAAAAATAGAGAGACTTAGATGCTTGACAGCCTAAAAACTGATAAATGTCCACTACCATGTATGAAATGTTGAGTTCATGATCCATACCTCGCACTGTGTGGTAGGGAAGAGTGCTTCTTATCTGGCCCCAGTGTTTCCACCTGCATGAAGGAAACTCCATCAGTAAACCCTCCTGACTTCTGTTCCGCTTCACACTGCCTCAGGGAGGAAATAGAAAATAGAATTTAGATGACTGATGACTTTGGGAAAGAACATGGGTAAGCGAACTCTGTCTTCCTCTTTCCTGTTCCTTTGTGAGCATCCATTTTAACCTCCATCATGAACCAGGTTTTGTAAGAACGACCTCACATGAGGCAACCTACATGTCCCATGCACTGTCCAGACTGGATGACTAAAGCCGATTTAGGGTTCACTATTAGGAAGCCCACATATTTGCAGTTCTACGTCACAGTCTCCAATATTAGCTTTATCGTAATGAAGATGACAGGATATTCTTTGACTTCTTTTGCATTTTTAGTTTTATTTTTTTAATTATTGATATTTACTCTCTCTTTTGTTCACAATACTTTTGTACACAATATTCATTTTTGAATACTGACATTGTATCTCAATCTATATTTCACACCACACCTTCCACCAGAGTCCAGTGCCCTTTATCAACATTTTTCCCCTCTTTCCTTCCCTCCCCCTGGCACCGACAGTCATCAGCTTTGTCCAGAGAGTTTCTGCTGGTTTGTCTATTTGTTTCATCTCATTATTTTCCACATATGAGTGCAACTATCCTATATTTCTTTTTTTTCTGACTTATTTCAGTCCACCTGAGTCCTTCCAATTCCATCCAGGTTGTTGCAAAGGGCATAATTTCTTCCTTTTTTTTTTTTTTTTCAGTAGCTCCATAGAACTCCATTGAGCATGCAGACCACAGCTTCTTTATCCATCATCTGTTGTTGGGCATTTAGGTGGTTTCCATGTCTTGTCTATTGTGAACTGTGCCGCTAGGAACACCAGTATATTTTTGTGATAATATGTAGTATTTCTTTAGTTCACAATGCTAAATCCCATTTAGGATATCGAAATTGCATCTCAGCCAATACTTCATACAGGGTGCATATTTTTAAAGGTCTGTGAGTCAGCAATAGAAAAGAAGCCCCATTGACCTGTATTAGTGTTTCACAGCTAAATACGACATAGCCTCTGCCCCTGGAGGGCTCTAGCGGGAGAGGGATACGTAACAGAACATTATCGTAGAACATGATACCGGGTTCCTGTCTGTGTCACTCACTAGGACATAATCCAGAGCATTTAGGTAAAGAGTGTGAAACTGTAGACTTTACCCTTTTGGTGACTGCCCAGGAGTCTTTTCCTCATTTAAAAGTGAGAAGGGCAGACTTTGCAGCCTGGCTGAAAGAAGAAAATACTGGAATGGGGTAGCCTCAGCTTCTCTTTATTATGGTAACCAGGAGATTCGTTTGCTTTACCTAGTGGGGGTTTGACAGCAAACTGGGCTTCCGGCTTCCTGTCTCTTGGCTTTCTCCCGTCATTCGAAGATCCAGACTTTCTGAGCATGTTCATCTAGTCCAATGCCTCCCTTTTCAGTTGGAAAACTGAGACCCAGAGAGAAGAAAGGGATTTTTCCAGCGCCAAGCAGAACCCCTGATGGCAGAGCTGGAATCAGAGCCCAGGATCATGGCTAGACTAGGGATGTGGCCACGGGCAGCCTCCACTCCCGGGCAAGGGACGTGGAGTGAAGTTCTTAGAGGCCACCGGCCTAGCCCTGCTTCCTGTACCCGTTCCTCCATCAGAGGTCTCACCATTCCGTCCCTGGGCTGTGTTGTGACCTAATGTGAAGGGTGGAAGTCAGACCAGTCCTATGCTAGAGTCTGACTGGGCTGCCCAGAGGGCTGCTCTGGAAAGAAAAAGAACTGAGAAACAACTTAGCAAATTAATAAAATAAAATAGATGCCTTTGCTTTGATCAAGGTCACTTTATGGAGGGTCTTTCTCCTTTCTCTCCTCATGCTTCTGGATGTGGGGCAGATCCTTTCTCCCCGCATTTTCCTGACCTCCTGTCTCCTCCACCTTCTTCTCCCCACACCTGCCTGGGCATTCCTATCCTGGAGGATCCCTGGACAAACCCAAGTGGTCCCCTTCTCTGTGGGCTGTTAACTAGTCAACAAGTATCATCTCTACTCATAAAAAGTTTGCAGTGATGTCATTGCATGACCATATTGGGGTAATATCAGTAGAATTCTAAATAAAAAGAATAGACCTTTGCTCCCCAGCTCCATACCTACCAAATCAAATGGCTTTTGTTTGCCTGAGTTTGCTTCAGTTCTTGGCCCAGCATTAAACCTCTTTCATATCACTACCCTTTCTTATACTGTCCTATGTGCCTGGCATCCTGATTAGCACTTTAAACATTATGAGACCAGGATCTTTCCTGACCCCCGTATTTTGGCTACCCTGAATTCCTTTTAAGAACAAAATAACTAACATTCATTCCTAACATGCCATGTAGCAGACACTATGCTCTCTTTTTATCCTAATGACTTTTAGGTGACCCTCCCCATGTCCTCCAGATGAAGGACTATACCCAAGGAAGTACAGTGCTCCATCCAAGGTCCCCGAGGAGGTAGTTTGTCTGTAGGTGAGATGTCCTAGTTGTGACTCCTCCATCTGGGTTTCCAGGGAGCTCTGAGTTCCTTTGTCATTACTGCCTTTGTGGCTTTGGTATTTTCAGGTATCATTTCAGACAGTCCCCAGTAAAGGGTGTCCTTGCTTCCTGTCATGTCAAGCATTGCAAGGACAGACAGAGAAGTTAAAACCAGGCCTGCAGAATGAGGGGTATTTTCAAGGACACACAGAACAGATGGGAAACCAGCCAGAGCAGATTCAAGGAGGAGTCCTGCGCTGCGGCAGCCCCTCTAGGGAGGGAGACGGTGGGTCCACGGCCACCTGGCTGACTCTGTTGTCTTAGCTGAGACTTTCTGTGTCCAGGAACAAAAGTCAGCTGAGACAACCCCAGGCACAATTTATTGAGAGGATATAAGGGGGTCTCGTGGAACCCTGAATCAGCTGGAGCTGGAGAAATACTGAAGCCAACGAGTGGAGCCCTCAGAAACCTGCCAGAAGTTTCTCTCTCTCAACATGCTGCTTTCACCTAAATAGACATCTTGACATCTCTGTTCTTATGGCTGACAATGGCCACCCCATCCCAAGGAAACGTCAGGGTGAACGAAAACCAAAGGACCAGTTGGGAGGGTGCAGAAACATCACCCCTCCCTGCTCTAGTCCTGCTACCCCCCACCCGCCTTCTCTCCCTCTCCCCCTCCCCACAGGGATCCACCACAGCTGCTCAGAGAGGAGAGACCAGCATCTTCGCTTCTTAGGGATGGCTGTGAAATCCCTGCCCCTGAGGTTCCCTGTCTATGCTGGGAGCTTACGGGGTTGCTCCGCTGGAGGATGAAGGGGATTCTCCACATTTCTCAGGAGAGAAGCAAAGCACATCGCTGTTCCATCCCCAAAGAGGACCAACAGTTTGTAAGGAGCCATCAGGTCCTGATTCTTCAGGACCCCCCTTCCTTTTGGTCTGCAGATTCCATTATTTAGACAGTCTTCTTCTGGAAAATGTGCAAAAGCTTCTTAGATATTGGCTCTACCTCTTCATTCATTCCATGGCTGTTCAGAGCTGGGCATGGGGCACAAAAGCAAAGAAGGAAGAGTCCCTGCGCTCAGGAGGCTCATGGTGGGTGGGACAACAGCTCATGAAAAAAGGAGTGACCCAGATGTCTGCTCGTTTCTCCTCACTTTACACATAAGCAGCAACAATCTCAACCCTCAGTCCTCCAGGAAATTCAGTCTCTTACCAAGTTCCTTTTCCCAAGGCTCTCTGAAAATGCTTACAGGCTCCCCCTCTTCACTGTGCTTGTCACTGGTCACCTCTGCTTGGCCCGTTGGGGCAGATCTGGACCCCGATAAGGCCCCAATAAGGCCTGCTCTCCTAGGTTCCTGCTTTCCTACGAGAGGGTGTTCCTGGGGAGCGGAATGCTCTCTCCTATGCACTTTCTCCCTGCATTATCTATGCAGTCTGGTGGCCTTTAAATACCAATCTGCCAATGGCTTTACTAATCTGTATCCCCATAGTGACTCCTCCCCAGACTCTTGTATCCAGCTGCCTATTTGTCAACTTCACTTTGAGGGCAAATAGGCAACTGAAACATAACCAAAACCAACTCCTGCCTGCCTGCCTGCCCTCCTCCAAGTGTCTCCGTTCCATGGGACTGTGTTTCAGGACACAGAACAGCACCGCCTGCTTAGATGCTCAGTCTCCAAAGCTGAAATCCATCTATGGCCCTTCTCTTCACTTACCCCAGCAGCTAACCCTGGCGGTGCCATATCAGGACCCGTACTGAACCTGCCCACATCTCTGCATCTCCATCACTAGATCCGAGATTGTGTGACTATCACCTCTTGCTTAGATGATGAAGCGGTACCCTGACTTGTCTCTCCTTATTCGCATTTTCCCCCTGCAATCCAATTCCACACACAATCCAGAGAAAACTTTTAAAAATATAAACTACATTGTATCACTCTCCTGCTTAAGCCTTTTAATGGGGTCCCATCACATTTAGAATAAAAACTTAATTTCTTACTCTGTCTTAGAATGCCCTAACTGAGCTACTCCCTGACCTCCTCTCTGCCATCATCAAATGCCATTCATATCTCTAAGTCTGTCTCTCTCTGTTTCTCCCTGTCTCTCTGTCTCTGTCTGTCTGTCTGTCTGTCTGTCTGTCTGTCTGTCTCTCTCTCTCTCTCTCTCTCTCTCTCTCTCTCTCTCTCTCTCTCTCTCTCTCTCTCTCTCTCTCTCTCTCTCTCTCTCTCTCTCTCCCCACCCCCACCTCTCTGTCTCTCCCCACACACACCAAACCTCACTTGACTTTTTCTGTTTATTAGAAAAGCCAGGCCCACTTCCACCCAAGAGCCTGTGAAAAGCTATTCCCTTTGCCTGGCAAATTCTACCGCCAACATATAAGGGTTTGCGTGTGTGTTTTAGGTAGAAGTTGGTTGTTCGGTACATGTACTGTTTTTACTAATCACAGGTTAATGTCACAAAACTAATGGCTTTGGTGTACCGTAGTAGAGTAGTGGTTAGGTCAGTCACCTCCGAAGGAACACAGGCCACATAACCCTATGTTTTAGTACTGGGTCCAGAGGGGAAACAACCAGTGTGAACAACTAAATAAAAACTTTAAAAAAAAAAAATGATTCTTCCTCCTCTCTCTGCCCATCTGCCTACTCATTTTCATTCTTGTCTGCCCCTCTCTTTAAACAACAACACAACACAGTAATAAACAAATGGCTTTGCACATGGGGATGAAATTTGCTCGTGAAAAAACCAATTCTCTAGGCCATTTAGAGGTTCTGTTCCTCCACCCTATTTCCTTAATCGATAACATGACTTTGAACTTAAAACAAAACATAGCAGAACACTTTGAAATCTTTCCAACAATGAAAAACATTTCGATAACTCGGGAATAAAAAGGAAAAGGAAGAGGAGGACAAGTAGAATTTAAGGCCACATCATTAAGTGAGAAAGAGAACTGTGTTGAAACAATAAAAGCAACAAAATACACAAACCATGGCTTTTAGAAAGATACGGCCACGTTCACAAAAGCGTAATGGTAGTTTTCAGTTATTTACCCAACAAATAACAGCCTCCTGTGTGCCAAGCGTTGTTCTAAGTGGTAGGGACTGAACAGTGAGCAAAACATAAAGAGATCTGAACTGTGGAGCTGACTTAATGGGAAAAAAATGACAATTTTGAGGTAAGTAGGTACTCTATTATAACCATGAGCTTTATGGAGACAGAAAAGCAACGAGGTGGACTGGGGAGAGCCAGAGTGGTGCTGGCATTGCTGCTGCAGGGGCAGGATCTCGGAAGAGCTCTCGAATGTGGAAACATTTGCGCAGAAGACTGAAGAATGTGAGAGGGAGCCATGCAACTCTCCGGAGAAGAACACTGCAGGCAGAAGAAGGATCCACCACGAAAACCCTGCAGTCTGATCTATGGAGAGCATAGTCCGTGGAGGGTGGCTGGAACGGAACAGCCGGGAGCTTGTCGGAGCTCAGGCCAGTGCCAGCGAATGGCGCTGCTTCAGACTGCTGTGTCATGCAGTAGAGAGAGAGCAGCCAAGCAACTTTGCCAACATCTCACATATTGGAGAACCATCTATGGAAACGGGTCATTAGTAGAATTCCCAAGCTACTCATCTCACAACTTCAGCTACAAGTCCTTCTGAGTTGGCTACCATCTTATGATATCTCACAGTCATAATCTGACCCCTACCCTCCTCTCGAGTCCCATCTTCCATCATGTGCTTCCTTTGCTACCAACCCATCAAACTCCATCAAGATGTTTATCCGTGTACCTCTCTGTGATTCTTCTCGTACTGTCCTCTGTGTGAACCACCTTTTTCTCCCAGGACCCCAGGAACTTTGACTCCTCCTCATTTCCTCTTGTCTACTCAAAAGCTTGCTTCACCCAATCTTATCCAAGTCAAGGTCTAAAACCCTCCCGTGGTGGAGAGCTTCTTTCCACTTCTCTAAAGCCTTGTGACCTGGGGGCCACTTCTAGAAATATTCAGGACTCCGCGACTCTGGACAACAAAGTCTCAGAGGACAGGAAAGTAAAGTGTAAGTATCCCTACCAGCTTCTGGAAACATCAGCTGCCAACAGAGAGGAGGGAGTGGGCGGAGGAATTGGGATGATCTGCTGAGCTTGTGAGAGTGGTCTTTAGTAATCAGATGGTCTCTAGCTGTAACATGTGTGCGCCAAGTTTTATTGTTTCCTAGGACACGCCTCACTTACACTCAGGAGCACATACATCGCCACAGCAGCTCAGGCCTTTTGCTGGCCCTCAGCCCTCTCTACACGTCTCTGATACACTGACTCTTCCTTCTGAGCCTGATTTTACACAGCTGCTCCTGCCAGGTACAGCTGTTACCTGCAGCGACGGAAACCATGCTGCTGAAGACCTGGGCAAGGCCATGGCCCCATGCCTGATTGACTGCAGGGCACTCAGACACAATAGACTGCCATTTCTTTCCCAGTCTGGCACTTGGTTCCTGTGTTCCTTCAGGCCCAGCAGCTCTCTGAGCCCCCAGATGATGCACAGAGGCAGGAAGAAGCACAGCAGGACAGTATGGCCCCTTCCCTTTTCAAGACAATCTGGGTGCCCACAGATCTTCCCAGTCTGAGAAAAAGGCACTCACAGTATCATGTGGACATACGTTTTGCTCAATATCACCCTTCCCTAACCTAGGCCGCAGCAGGACTTCGAGTCATCACAAAGTCATTTGACCTCGGTATCTTTGGGAGTCCCAGTGCTGATCTGCTCATGCTGCCTCCCCTGCTCTAGCCTGGACTTCACTTGGGCAGATGCTCACATTACAGGATTTACCTCTGGCTGCATCTTACTGTGCTGCTGGCCTGCTGGTCTGCTGGTCAATGCTGATGCCCCTGGGCCTTATCTTTCTACTCCTAATCGGATCTTCTAGAGAAAATGACCTCCTGCCACTATGTTCTGCTCCCTTTGAGCAGAGTCAGAGCTGGACATTTCAAGCCCAAAGGTGGCACATTATTCAGAGAGATTGTGGTCTTGTTTTGTTTACATGTATGCAGTCAGATCAATGCTGAATCCAGAGCCCATGTGTATCACTCTGACTCTGAGCCAAGTCACATTCTATACCTCAGTTTCCTTCATCCATCCAGTCACTATTTACTGAATACCTACTGTATTTAAGGCACCATGATGGTAACTTGGTATAGTAATTTCCTACTGCTATTATAACACATTATCACATTCTTAGTGATTAAAGCAACATGTTTATTATTTTACAGTGTTGGAAGTCAGGAGTTTGAAATGCATAAGTGGGTCCTTCTGGAAGGCCAAAGGAAGAATCCATTTCCTTGCCTTTTCCAGCTGTTAACGGCCATCCACATTTCTTGGCTCCTGGCCCCATATCATTCCAGCCTCTGCTTCCAACCACATCTCCTTCTCTAAGTCTGACCTTCCTGCCTCCCTCTTGGAGAACCCTGGCGATGATACTGGAGGCACCTAGATAATTCAGGATAATCTCCCCCTCTCAAAAATCCTTGCCTTATTCAATCCGCAAAATCCCTCTCACCATGTAAGGAAGATAATATATTCACAGGTTTCAGGGATAAAGACAGGGGCATTGTTGGGGAGCCCTGTTATGCCTACCACATTTGGCATTCAGTTGAATGGGTTTTTTTCTGAGGGACATAGAGTCTTTTCCTATAATTTACCCTGCTTCTCCCAATTTCTTCATACAAACTCTCACACCTGGTGAGGCTTTTTCCCCTCACTGGGGAGAACTTCCTCCCTGAGAAGTAATGCTTCTAGCCCTCCTTTGAGTGTCACAGAGAGAATTTAGATGTTCAGATAAAATCAAGTCCATGGTGCAGGTGCATACATCCAGGTATAAACCTCACTAAGCTTCCTGTGGGTGACTTCCACCCACACCGCCCCAAGAGCCTCTCTCTACCCTTCTCCTCTCTGCTCTGTACACCTAGTGAATGACCTGCATGAAACCACATCCCTGAGCCTCATTGTCCTTTGGCTTCCTTTGGATTCAGCCAACGGGAGCCCTAGCAGGAGACTGGAGGGAGGAGGAGAGCGAGGCCTGGGTATGCCTGCCTCTGACTCCCTCCCCATGGGCTGGCCTGGATCACTGCGTGCTTCACTGAAGGTTTCAGCTCCTGCCAGGCTCTGGGTTCAGGCAACTGCTCTTTCCTCCTAAACTTTCAGACCCCAAGATGCTAACAGCTATCACCAGCCCAACATCTACTACATCTTCAGAATCTCTGAAGGTTTCCTAACTGGTCTTTATGAAGACCCTGTATTAAGCCTTTCTCAAATTACCCAATTTCAGTGTGTCAAGTGTTGTCTGATGATCCCAACTCTTAGACTCACCCAAATGTTACCCAGATGTCCCCCGAACTTCACAAACCTGAAGGGGCTCATAATATAATTTAGATTCAGATGTTACATTTTCGAGCTCCCCTCTGCTGAAGTGCTCCTCTTTGGGTGTAAATGTTCTTGAAATTCCTCCAGTTCCAACAATAGCGACCCTTTGATGTGCCTTTGACCATTTCTTCTTCTCTTCCCTTCCCTTCTCCTCCAAGTTACTCAACAGAATTACTTTATACTTCTAGCTCTATATTCTCACCTCTACTTTTTAAACTCACTGCAATTTGACTCCTGCCCTTTGGGACCTTCAGTGTTCTATCAATACCAAATCTAGGGAGAAACTTTCATCTTCATCTCACTGAACTTCTCTCCTGCATTTAACTAAGTATTTTTCAGAGAGGGAGGAAAGGAAAGAAGGGAGGGAGGGAGGGAAAGAAGAAGGAAGGGAGGCAGGAAAAGGAGGAAGAAGCATTTTTATTTAGTTAGCTATTTTGGTTTTCCCCCATCGCCCTGAGTCAACAACCCAGTTCCTTGGGCTTTACATGGCCACATTCCAGCCATCACAGCTGCCTGAGTAGGGCACGCTTCACTGCATTTAATGCTTTACACACTTTGAGGCTTCATCTCCTCCCTCAAGGGATGGATACCTGTAGCAGAGACTTTGATTACTTTCTATGTGTTCATTTCTCTCTTTCTTCTTATAACACCCCTTAGACTTGTAATCAAGAACATGACTGCCCCAGTGAATTCCACACTCCTACCTCCCCCACAGCTAAGTTGGCACCACGTGTTCCTGCCAACCAGATGTGAGCAAAAATGATGCTGTGCCCTCTTGGTCCCAGCTTCCATGCTGTCGATTCAGAAATGGGAGCCTCACTTTAAAGAAGGTGGCATCACCATACTAACTGGGTCTCAGATGGCTCCAGGGAACAGATTTGGCCCTAGCAGCATGGAGTACTCATAGCTATACTTTTCATTTGAGAAATGTGAACCTATATCTCATTTAAGCTTTTATATTTGGGAACTTTTTGTTATATCAGCTTAACCTGTATTCTACATAATGTCGTATCGACTCAAGACCAGGCAATCCACAGACCTTTCTAAATCTATTCCATTCCAAATCTAATTTAGACCTTCCTACTATAAAAACTTTCTATAACACACTGTACTTGTTCAAAGTCCATATCACAACTTGTGATTAAATACTTACTTGTGTGATGTAGTGGTCACTCTTACTTGCCTTCCCAATAATTATCTTTCCTCCTTCCTTTTTACCTCACTAAAACTTATCATGCTTTCCTCATTCAGACTCAGCTGCATGAATAGATGAGCTTAAGCCAATCAGGTTCTTAGATTTTGAACTAAGAAATACATAATGAGTTGCTTAGCAAAAGGATCCAAGATGAGAAGTACGCAGTATAGATGGAGATATGGAAGCTAGAGAACCACTTGCAAGCCAAAGTGCTTAGTGGGACCCAAAATTAAGAATAAAGGGGGCCAGAATCAGGTATGTGAGGTGCAGGCAGACTGCACCAATACTGACCTGTGCATCCTGCCTGCTGAGGGCCCATAGCCACCTGCATCCAGGCTGATGACCCGGTTCTGGTCTCTGCTCTTGATTTCCATGGACAACATCTGCAGTTTTTCCTAAAATGCACTATCTTAACCTGTGCCATCCAGAATGTACACCTGGTGAGATATATGTATGTATGTATGTATGTATCATATATGTACATGTATATGTGTATATGTGCATATAAATATATGCACAGTGGAATACTACTCTGTCATAAAAAAGGATGAAATCCTGCCATTTGCAACAACATGGAAGGATCTAGAAGTGATTATGCTAAGTGAAACAATTCAGAAGGAGAAATACAAATAACAGATGATCTCACTCCCATGTGGAAGCTAAAGAAATCAAACAGACCAAAAACAAAACAAAACAAAAATTAAACCAACCCTTGGACACTGACAACAGGACTGAGGTTACCAGAGGGGAACGGGGTGAGGCTGGGAACAAAGGTAGTGCGAAGGAGGACTATTCAAAATTTGGAGGTAGATGTGGTGTGCTATATATTTGATGAAGCATGAACCTGTACACCTAAAGCTTATATTGTTTTGTATCTTAGTTATCTCAATAAAAAAAATTTTAGAGAGTACATCTGCTTCTTGTAGTCAGGCAGGCTTGGATAAAATAGTAACTTTGGGCAAATGTATTCAACAAATAATTTTTGAACTCTTCTGTCCTAGGCATTGTTGTATGTACTGGGGAACTAGGGAACATAAATGGGCTGCCAAATGTATTTCTCCGAGCAACAAAGTCCACTCTGTCACTTCTCTACTTGCTTACAAGTAGTGTCTTCTAACTGATGTCAGGATAAAGCCCTAAATTCTTACTATGGTTTATAAAGCAACCTTGCATGGCGCAGCCCCTGTCTACTTTACGAACCTCATTTCTCACTTACTTCACCACTCCCTTCACTCTTGGCCTTATCAGATCACTCTCAGGTCTCCAAATGTGCTGCCTCTCTCAGACTTGCAGGCTCTTGCCTGAATGTGGCAAGCAAAGGCCAGAGGCCAGGATAAGGATAGTGATGATGATGATGATGATGATAGCGATACTGCCATTTAATAAGCACTTGTAGATAATTTACATATGTTATTCTAATCTGTTACAAAGGAGGATCCGTTTTCTCATTTTATAGATGAGAAATCTGAAGCTGTGGAAGTTCAGTCACTTGCTTGAGATCACACAGTTAGGAAGTGACAGAGCCAAGATTTGAATCCAGGCTCATTTGACTGCAAAGAAAAGCTGTCTGGGCCTGCTGTGGTCTTCTTGCCATTCTTTAGAACTCATTTTCTGGAGGCAGATAGACGAGCTTGAACTGGGGACTCTGTCACTTCCTAAGCTGGTGGCCCTGAGCAAGTCACTCGATCTCACTGAGCCTTAGTTTCCTCATCTGTAAAATGAGGTCAGCAGTAGACTCTCCCTCGAAAGAGTATTGCAAGGTTAACATGAAAGAATTCACGTAAAGGGCTTCCCTGGCCCAAGGCATTTAATGAGGTAGATATTGTTGTTTCAATATTATTGTTCTTGCCATCTTCACTTAGGAAAACAGCTCTCTTGCCCTCTCTCCCTCTACGTTTGCCCTGTCCAGGCTGAAGCTCTGGATCTTGTCACAGACACAACCGCAGAGCTGCTTCCCCACAGGGCGTCCAAAGAGCAGCCTGCACAGCCTGTGGAAGGAAGTGCGGGCAGGCCAAGAACTGGTCTGTAACTGATCCCAGTTAGAGCCTGGCAGGCCCTGTCCTCCCGGGCTAGGGGCCTCAGGAAGCAGGGCGCTGCCTGATTTATGTCCCTGCTGCACCGAGGATGACCTGTGCCCTCTCTACGTGTTCTAGCATCAGACAAGGCCATAAAACGGAATTGGTGCCGCACATTTTGTTCCTATCTGGGTCAACGTGTGCACTGTGGCACCCAGCTTAGGTCAATCCCTGCAGGACCCTCCCTGGGAAAGGCTGGTGTGCATGACCACCCTGTGCGGTCAGGCCACGGGGAGTTCAGGGACAGTGATTGGAAGGAAAATCGCGACCTCACGGGCTCTCACAATTTCAGTGGCTGCTTGTGAATGACCCCTCCCTACAGGCTGGAGTTCCAGCAACCCCAGCCCCAGGGCCAGCTGCCTCCACCTGTCCCACAGGCACTCACCTGAATCTCACCGACCGCTCTTCTCGCCAACCTAGTCGGCTCCACACCCACCCTGAGGAAGCTGCTTCCTCCCTGGCCTGGTGCAGCATCTCCGTGCTCCTGCTCTATAGGTCTGACTACACTGGTGTTTTGTTTGTTTGTTAATTTATTTTTATTGTAGTGATTATTCTACACATTAAAATAATTTCCTATGTATAGGTTCCCATTTCTTAGGTATATTTCAACACAGCCTACCCTCCACCACATCACCAAGTGTTGTTCCCTTTGTCCAGTGACCCACACTGCTTTGTACATGGGACAGTTTACTGCAGGCTTTACCATGATCTATATCCAAAAGTCTTCTCTGACAATGAACTCCTAAGAACAAGAGACCAGATTAACTCACCTCCTCACTCCCAGTGCCCAGACCAGAGCAGGTCACAGGGGGCATGCCATAAACTTCTGGTGAGCGAATGAGGCAATGAGTGAATGAAAGGTTGAGCAGAGAGGGAAAGTTTACCATGAGTTTCTTCCAGGTCGTTTTAAATAAAGAACAGGGCTTCTTAAGCAGGACCCCTTAACTTTCCCTGGGAACACTGAAACTGGATATTAGCATTTAGAGACAGAAAAGACCTTATTAATTTCATGCTTTGCTCATATTCACATACAGACAGCTAAGACCCAGAAAGGTGAAATAACTTTCTGAAGTTGAATGGTGATTTAGTAACAAAACCACATAGACTTGACCCAAACCTCTTAACTTCATATCTAGAGCTTTAAGTAAACTCTGTGCAAATTCCTGAGCTTGATTCCCGAAAATAGACTAGAGGAAGCAGAGGGTGTTCTACACTATCTACAAAGTTTCATTAGCAACAGCCTAATTCATAGCAGAAAAACAGAGATGAGCCGCTCAGTAATTCCCATTTCTAAGAGACAAGATGGCTAGCCATGTGGTTCTTATTTTCTCTAAACCTCACTTTCTCATCTGCAAAATGGGAGATAATAATAGCACTTGTCCTGACAAAATGCATGTTTCCCACTTTAGGCTCTTGTGGTAGATTGCAATATTACTCCCAAGTGATAGTACCAGAGTCTCAGTAGAAGGATTACCCATCTCTGCCCATTGCAATGAGATTTGCAGTGCCTGCCTGTGGGGCAGACTCACTTGCTTACCTCACTGCCCCCTTGGTATCAGCCTGGGCCTTGGCTTCTGTGGACCAAAGAATGTGTAGAGAAAAGAGAACCTTTAAGAGTCATTGCAAGGTTCAAGCATTTGTCATCTGTGTCTGCACTAATCCGAATGTCCCATGTTAGTTTTGTTCATCTGTGTATCCTCAGTACTGAACCCAGACCAGGCTGCCATTCAATAAAAATGTGTTGAATGAAAGAGGAAAGGAATCAGTTAAACTCTTTAACTTCTCTCAAACATAACTGTAAACAAGAAGGGTATGTAAATACATAAAGAGTAAAGCAGGGGCAGGAACAAATCAGGAAGCACACCAAGGGTTCAAGTCAAAGATCTAGAGCAAGGAGTTTTCCATGGTGCTAGGCATTAACCCTTTCATTGCTGGATGATGCTGAGATCTGGGGAACCTCAGGGGAAAAACGGCAGTGAAGATGATGGAGGAGTCCTTAGGGGATGTGGAGTAGTAATAGTGAGAAACTATTTCCCTAAATTAATAAGCACATAAATGTCAGCCCTGTATGTAAAATGGGGGAACTGATAGCTAGCCCATCAAAAGGGGTGCCTTTGGAAGTAATGTCAATCAGCTCCACAGCATGCGAGGAGAGGCGGGTCTGAAGTAAACACCAGACACTTAGAAAAACAAGAAGAGAAATGATTGTACTTCACTTTCCTGTTGCCTACCCAGGTCCTCAGTTCCAAAATAGACAAGTCCCACTAACCAGTTCCAGGTGTGTGTCTGCGGCGCGCAAGACGGCAGTGACATGGAGTCCAAATCAATTTGGAAAGGCTGTCAGTGTCTGAGGATTTATGACTCTAAAAGAACAGGTGGCGCCAGGGAATCTCCAAAAGTTTCCTCCTTACCTAAGGAAAGTTGGAGATAGGGAATCCCTCCGAGAAAAGGCCTGGCCAAACCCCCAACTAATGTTCAAGATCTTAGGCCCGTTCCTCCTCAGTGCTCGCAAGTTCCCTGAACCCAAATCTCATCCAGAGTAGGGGGAGCTGGGCTAGGACTCTGGTGTAAGATCACAAGCAGGGACATAGGAGTCAAGATGGTGACCTGGAAGGAGAGAGTCACATCCCCTCTCCACAGAGCAACTAGAAGTCACCTATTTTTAGACACACACAGCATGCGGAGGCTGACTTAGAGGACACAGAGACAGTGCCAGCAATCACCACCACAAGAGTAGGCAAAGGCAACAGAGTCCAGAACTGCATCACAGATTCAGGACTCCCAGCCATGAGGAGGAAGTGGCAGAGTGGGTGGAACTGCAGGAAAAATCAGGCCTCCCACGAGTCACTCCAAAAGCAGCAGAGAGCCTGTCCAGCAGATCCAGGACACAGAGCCAGGGAAGAGTGTCTTGGCACAGGGCGGAGGGAGGACCAGCATCCCAGGGGTCTGAGCAGGAGTCCCCATAGGCAAATTACACAGGGCATTGCCATGACCAGAAGGCAACTAGGGGAGCCTCCCACCCACACCCCCTCCCACCATATTGCCTATCAGAAATCCTGCCCCCAGGCTTTAAAGGAAGAAGAGAGTCTCCCAGAAGGAGGAAACATCAAGCTACCCACTAGTAGCACCATGTGAATGGAGGCAGAACTGAAGCCCAGCTCTCAGGCCCCAACACAGGATTCACCTAAGAATTTCAACAAATCCAACCAGTGGTGACGCCATACAACTCAAGAAATCCCGGTGTTCAAACTAAGATCCAGGCTTATTTGGTGCAAGTTAATACCCTACACAACGCCACCACTGCAGGGAAATCCAGCCCACAGAAACATAAACAGGATGCCAAACAGAATAAAGACACACAGAAATATACATGAAATGATGTATCCAATTAAAACCCCAGGGGAAATCTGAATACTGTGACATATGCAAACTACCTAAGGATGAAATTATGGAAACTATGATAAACAGACTCAAGGAAATCAAGGAAATAATAGAGGAAGAAAAAAAGAAGAACAACAAAAGCAGAGAGAAGAATGAAGCAATATGTCAAATAAATGAATAATATGATAGCTGAACTAAAGATTTCAAAGAGGGACTCAAGGGGAGGCTGGATTAAGGCTCCAATAAAATCAGTGAGCTAGAAGATGGGGCAAGGATTGAACTCAAGCAAACCACCAAAGACAAAAAAAGAATGAAAAAAAATGAAGGCAGCATTTGAGAAGGCACAACATTCACATCATAGGGGTCCCAGAAGGAGAAAAGAGAGAAAAGGAAGCAGAAATTGTATTTGAAGAAGCATAGCTGAGAATTTCCCTGAACTGAGGAATGAAGCAAGCCTCCAAACCCAGGAAACTCAAAGAGTTCCAAACAAAAGAAACTCAAATAATCCTACACCTAGACACATTGACATCAAAATGTCAAAAAATATGAGATAAAGAAAGAATCTTAAAATCGGCTACAAAAAAAATGAGTCCTATACAAAGGAATCCCCATACAATTGTCAGTGGATTCTCAGCTGAAACTCTACAAGCCAGAAAGAATGGCATGCTATATTCAAAGTACTGAAAGTAAATGACTTTCAACCCAGCATGCTATCCCCTCAGAGATTATCATTTGGATCTGAAGGAATGATTTAAAAAAAAAAAAAAGCTTTTCAGATAAGCAAAAGGTAAAGGAATTCATCACTACAAAACTAGCTCTACAAAATATACTGAAAGAAGCTCTAAAAAGTTTAAATAAACCCCACTTAAAAACAATATGAGAGCAAATATATAAAAAATAGGGAAGAAGAGAGGAGAATAAAAATGTGCACGGTTATAATGAGTGAAGACTAATCTGCTTTCAAATAAAAATAGTAAACAAACATATAATACTTAATGCTAACCTCAGGCTAACCTCAAAACACATCTCCAGGGGAAAAGCAAAGAAGAAAACCATCAAAATATAACTATACCCAACCCACCTAAGAAGAGAAAGAGAAGAACATAGGCACTGTATGGAACAGCACACATAAGGCAAATTACAAAATGGCAATAAACAGTCACATATCAATAATCACCCTAAATGTTAATGGATTGAATTCACCAATCAAATGACACACAGTGGCCGAATGGATTAAAAAGCATAACCCAAACTTCTGCTGCATTCAGGAAACTCACCTTCTTCCAGAAGATAAACATAGGCTCAAAGTCAGTGACTGGAAGATAAAACTACAGTCAAATGGCAACCAAAAAAAAAAAGCAGGAGCAGCTATAATTATATCAGATAAAACAGACTTGCAACGTAAAAAGCATAAAAACAGACAGAGAAGGACATTATATAATGATTCAGGGGTCAATCCAACAAGAAGACATGCTTATTAATATATATGCACCAAATGAAGGAGCATCAAAATATATTAAGCAAGTATAATTAGAACTGACAAGAGACATCAATGACAAAATAAGAGTAGGAGACTTCAAGACCCCACTTACAACAATGACAGATCAACAAGGCAGGAAATTAACAGGGAAACAGCAGTTTTAAATGACCATTTGGAACTTATCTAGTAGATGTATCCAAATATTCCATCCAATAATCACAGATATCACTTTCTTCTCAAAGCATGCATGGGACATTCTCAAGAATAGATCATTTGTTGAGACACAAAACAGTCTCAATAAATATACAAGGATTTAAATTATACTAAGCATCTTCTCTGACCACAATGGCTTAAAAGTAGAAATCAACCACAAAAAGAAAGCTGGAAGATCCCAAATTAATTGGAAACTAAACAATATGCTTCCGAATGCCTCAGGTGAAGGAGGAAACCAAAGAGGAACTTAAAAAATACTTAGAGGCCAATGAGAATGTAGACATGAGCTACCAGAATCTATGGGATGCAGCAAAAGCAGTACTGAGAGGAAAGTTCATTGTAATTCAGGTCCACCTCAAGAAACAAGAAAAATCACAAACGATCCTACCCTACATTTAAATCAACTAATGAAAGAAGAGCTATTAAAGCAGAAAATCAGTAGAAGAAAGGAAATCGTAGAAATTCAAGCAGAAATAAAATAGAAAACAAGAAGAGAATTAATAAGATTAATGAGACCAAAAGTTGGTTCTGTGAAAAAATAAACAAAATTGACAAACGATTGGCTAGACTCAAAAAGAAAAAAAGAGAGAAAACTCTCATATCCAGAGTTAGAAAACAAAGGGGAGATGTTACAACAGATACCACAGAAATACAAAACATAATAAGAGACTACTATAAACAGCTCTATGCCAATAAAGTGGACAACTTGGAAGACATAGACAGATTTTTATAAAATTACAGTCTGGAGGACATAGACAGATTTTTATAAAAATACAGTCTATCAAGACTGAACCTGGATGATTGGAACACCTGAAAAGAATAATCACAAGCAAAGAAATTGAAGAGGTAGTCAAGTTTCCCTAAAAAATCCCAGGACCAGATAGCTTTTCTAATGAGTTTTATCAAAGCTCCAAAGAAGAATTAACACCTATTTTTTTCAAATCCTTCCAAAATATTGACAAACAGGAACACTTCCAAACACTTTCTATGAAGCTAAAATACAAAAAGCTGAGAGCAGTCACCAAGAAAGAAAACTATAGGCCAATATTTCTAATGCACATAGATGCAAAAATTCTCAACAAAATATTAGCAACTAAATCCAACAATGCATCAGAAGAGTCATCCATCATGAGCAAGTGTAATTTATCCCAGGGATGCAAAGATGGTTCAACATATGTAAATCTATTAATGTAACACACCATATCAACAGGAGCAATGAGAAAAACCATATAATCATACCAATAGACACAGAGAAAGCGTTTGACAAGATCCAACACCCATTTTTCATTAAAAAAAAACCCTGCATAAAATTAGCAGAAGATACATACCTCAACATAATAAAGGCCATATATGATAAACCCACAGCGAACCTCATAGTCATTGGCAAAAAATTGAAAGCATATCCTCTAAGGTCAGGAACAAGGCAAGGTTGTGCATGCTCACCACTATTTAATATTGTAGAAGGTTTGGTCAAATAAATTATGCAAAAGAAAGAAATAAAAGAAAACCAAACTGGAAAGGAGGAAGTAAAACCACCATTATTTGCAGATTATATATGCATATATATACACACACACACATAGATATGTATGTAGATATGCATATGGAAAACCCTAAAAACTCTGTCAAAAACTACTAGAAAATGAATACAGTAAAGTTGCAGGCTACAAAATCAATGCACAAAAATTCATTGCATTCTTATACACAAACAGCATGATAGAAGAAAATGAAATAAAGAAATTGCACCATTTAAAATAGAAGTAAAAAGAATCACATATCTTGGAATACACTTAACAAAGAAGGTAAAAGTTCTGTACAATGAAAACTACAAGTTCTTCTTAAAAGAAATAGAGGTGGACACAAATGGATAGAAAGACATACCCCATTCATGACTGGGAAGAATAAACATGTTAAAATGATCATCTTATCTAAAGCACTATATAGATTTAATGTAATCACCATTAAAATTCCCTGGACTTATTTCAATTAAATAGAAGGAAAAAATCTTAAAATTTGTATGGAATAACAAAAGACCTTGAATAGTCAAAGCAATTATGAGAAAAAAGATGAATCCAGAGGGATTACACGCTCAGACCTTGAACTATACTACAAAGTGATAACAATCAAAACAGTATGGTACCAGAATAATAACAGAGGCACAGATCAGTGGAATAGAATTGAATCACCAGAAACTGACTCACACACACATGTGACACACACATACAATCAGTTGATCTACGACAAGGTAGTAAAAGCGTATGATGGAGAAAGTAATGTCTCTTCAATAAGTGGTGTTGGGATAATTGGACAGTTGCATGCAAAGAATGAAGCTAGACTACACTCTAAGACCATTCACAAAAAATTAACTCAAAATGAACCAAAGACTTGGACACCATACAATTCTTAGAAGACAACATAGGAAAGACATTTCACGACATCAGCCTTAGAGAAATCTTTGGGAACTCAACTCCAGCATCAAAGAAAACAAAAAGAAAAATAAACAACTGGGACTACATCAAATTAAGAAGCTTCTTTACAGCAAAAGAAAATACGAAACAAAAAACCTACTGAGAAGATATTTTCATTCCATATTTCTGACAAGGGCTTAATATCCAAAATATACAAAGAACTCATAAAACTCAATTGCAGAAAATAAAAAAATGGGAAGAGCAATTAGACATTTTTCCAAAAAGGATATATAGAGGGCTAACAGGCATATGAAAAGTTGTTCCTACTCATTGGGAAATGCAAATCAAAACAACCATGAGATATCACCTTACACCTGAGAGACTGACTATTATCCAAAAGTCTGGAAACAACAAATGTTGGCGAGGATGTGGAGAAAAGGGAACACTTTACACTGTTGGTGGGAATGCAAAGTGGTGCCACCCCTATGGAAAACAGTATGGAGACTCCTCAGAAAGTTGAAGATGGAAATCCCATAGGATCCTGCCATCCCACTTCTGGGCATCTACCCAAAAGATACAAAAAAACTAAGTCACAGAGATGGATGTATCCCCATGTTAATTGCAGCCCTATTCAGGATAGCTAAGAACTGTAAACTACCTAAGTGCCCAACATTAGATGAATGGATAAAGAAGACGTGAGATATATATAGCAATGAAACAAAACCAACCCTTGGACACTTGGAATAGAACTGAGGTTACCAACAGGGAGTGGGACAGGGCAGGGCAGAACAAGGGTTGGGGGTAGCAAGTGGTGGCGAAGCCCACCGGACAATGGTGAAGAACATTTGGTGTTTCGTTGGAGTGGGAAAGCAATATATGTTGAGATATATGTGTGTGTGTGTGTGTGTCTGAGGAATGGGGAAACTGCACATATGAGGAACCTGCATATATGAGTTTATAAAGTTACCTCAATAAAATACTATTAAAAAAAAAAATACTGCAAGGGGATGCTTGATTTTCTTCTTTGAACAGCCCTTGGGAAACAGACCTCAAGAGCACAGGAGAGACAGCTACTGAGGTCAAAGCTGCCTTACAAGCAGCGGGTGAAAAAGAGATGCCCTATATCTGACCTCAACTGAAAGAGGAATTCACTGTAAGGATAGAGGATGTGTCACACAATCCAGGATTGAGACCAGCAATAGAGAGTCGATCAGGAATCTCAGTGCCCTGAGAAATCCTAGTGTTGACTTGGCTTTTTTCTGCAGACTGTCTCTTCTTCCCGGAACACACTTGGTGGGAAATGTCCACTACCCATAGCCCCACCTTTATAACACCTCCATTCAGGAGAGCAGCCAATCAGGAAACGAGGCATCAGTTCCAATACCCTGGAGATGGTGTGTGATGGCTCAGTTTGGTCAGGTGTCCACCCTGACCAATCCTCAGTGCCCCCTCCTCCCAAGGGCAGAATCTCAAGGGCACTGTGAATCCAGGAGACGTGGGTCTGTGCCAAAGACGGGATATAGAGCAGGCAGTTGATAGAAGGTAACTTCTGCATGGGATTTGTCCAATGTCACTGAGCTAGAAAATGGCGCACCACATCCAAATGACTTCTGTGTTCTTTCCATTTTGCTCCATTTCAGGATTATGAAGTGAAGGGCATTGTGCCTGAGGACACCACAGATCAAGCCCAGAGGCTCAGACTCTAATGAGGGTTCAGAGATCTGAAGACAGTGAGTGAAAACAGTGCTTTCCAATTGTGGTTCCCTGTTGGAATATAAAGAGGGATGGAGAGAGGTGGGGGGAGGGAGAGGAGAGAGAGAGAGAGAGAGAGAGAGAGAGAGAGAGAGAGAGAGAGGAGAGAGATGGATCCTGGCAGTAAGGAGTACCTGGCACTTATTTATTAAACGAATGAATGAATAAAAAGTCTGCACTTCTAAATCATTTGTCGAGCTTGGTTAAGAAAGAGAGAGAGAGAAGACGAACCAGAGTAAGCAATATTGAGCACTTTTCTAAGACTGCATGTATTAAGTCATTCATCTTTACAACAAATCAATGAACTAAATATTAGAATTCCCTTTTATAGATGAGACACAGAAAGATTCAGAAATTCACTTAAGTTCACTGGCAAAACCGTTGCAAAAATAATAATAATAATAATTTTAAGGAAGGAAAAAAAAAGAGGAAGAAACTTCTTTATTTAGGTTTTTTACTCAGCCCTGGATCTCAAACCTGGGTCCTTGGGCTTTTTATGGTCTGCACGCCAGTCTCAGCCCAAACACTGCAGATTAAAGCAGCCATGCTCTCGAGCCTTTGTACTCACACATTCCACCATACTGTCTCTAAATATGTCAGCATCCCACCCCAGACTGAAAATCAAAATCTCTGGGGTTGGGACCCAGGTATCTGCATTTGAACAAGTTTCACCAGTGATTTTGATACAGAACTAGAATTAGCCCTGAAACGGTGAATCTAAAAATTAACAGTGAGCCAGGGACCACATGGCTAGAACAAAGTTGCTTCCAGAATTTTAAAGTTTATCTGAATATGTGAACATAAGCCCTGCCGAATAATATTGACTGATTGTATCCTTTTTGTGAGTATCCTTTTTGTGAGGCAGAAACTCAAACCCAGATCAATTACAAAGAAGTGTCTGGGACCTTCAAGGGAAAGGCTGGTTCAGGGAACCTTGGTAGGAGGCTTTTTTTTCCTACCCGGCTCCCACAGCAGGTCTCGTCCTTGGAGAGCCAGGGCTGGCTGTACCTGCCTGGTTTCTGAACTTTGATCTCCCAGTGACCTCCTTCTCACCCCTGCTCTGATCTGACAACTCCTGCTGGGATGACCCCAATTCTGACCTCAGCCTGCCCCTGTTTTCAGCCTCACTGCTCCAGGCTGATATCTCACAGATGACAGCTGGAGGCAAGACAGTATTCGTATCAGCCCGCAGTCATGGAAGCAGGACTTCTTCTCTTCTAATGGTGTAGTGACAAGTGGAATAGTCATGTCAAAAGAATTGTGACTTCCAGCGGGAATTCAGGTATCTTTAACCAACTCAACAACTGTCACCGAGCAGGGGTTATAGAAACAGAAATAAATAGCCCTTGTTACTCGCTGGAGCAACATTCTTTCATTTATCAAACAAATGGTTATTGAGAGCTGATTCTATGACAGTTTCTGTATTAACACTGCCGGCTTAAAAAAAAAAAAAAGATGAATATGACATTGTCTTTGCCCCCAAAAAGGAATACCCAATTCCTATCCAGAGAAGAAGACATTTTAAAGATTAGTCAATGAAGTGGACCAAAGGAAGAAAGTCTCCCAGCCTGCACTTTCAGAGAGCAAATGCTTCTAGCTTTGTCCAAGGCACTGCAGTTCCTCAAATCCTAGACCCACCCATGAGAGCTTGGGGGAGTTGATAATGAGCCCCAGAACTTAAATACCTTTTAAAAACCTACATCTGTCTGTGCTTCAGAAGTTCAGGACCAGCGGGTAGGTAGCCTTCCTGACAGGCATCAAAAGGACTCAGGACATTCAGAACTCTAAATTGATGTGTAATCTTAGACAATTCTCTCTGGGCCTGTTTCCTCAAACCATTTATTTTCTCTCTGAATGTGCAACTCTTCAAAGGGGGTTTTATATATGCTTGTTAAATGAATAAGGGCCCTTCTAGATACTATAAGTCCATAAGCTAGAGACATTTTTGAAAAAGTATATCATTGGTCCAGAAGAAAATGGTCAGTCCCACTCCTGCAGACCCCTGAATCACACTCCACTCTGCAAATGATCTGCCTCTTATGGACTATCTCCCCTCTTCATCCTCTTCCTTCATTTTTGTCTTCTCTGCAGTCCCTTTTATTCCAAACACATTGTTGTGGGTTAAATTGTGTTCCCCAGAAAAGACTTATTTGAGTCCTAACCCCTGGTACTTGTGAATGGGACCTTATTTGTAATCAGAGTCTTCGAGGTGTGTTCAAGT
The DNA here is from genome assembly GCA_004363575.1 of Solenodon paradoxus. Classification (NCBI taxonomy): domain Eukaryota; kingdom Metazoa; phylum Chordata; class Mammalia; order Eulipotyphla; family Solenodontidae; genus Solenodon; species Solenodon paradoxus. The sequence continues at coordinate 192,920 of RJWH01001678.1, forward strand.
TAAGATGAGGTCCTACTGGAGCCAAGTGGGCCCTACTCCAGTAGGACTCGTGTCCTAAGAAGAAGAAGGAAATTTGGACACAGTCACAGGGAAAATGTCAACTGATGATGGAGGCAGACTTTGGACAGATGCCTCCACAAACCAAGGAATGACAAGACTTTTCTGGCAACCACCAGGAGCTAGGAGAGAGGCGAGGAACAGATTCTCCTTCTGAGCCCCCAAGAAGCGGGCCTGCTGACATCGTGACTTTGGACTCCTGGCCTTCTGGGAGAATACTTTTGTGTTGTTAAAATCCATTTAGTTTGTGGATTTTTTGTGCAGCATCCTTAGGAAATGAATACGCCTCTCCAAGTTCATTATTTAGACATCACCCCCACTGATGCACATTGACAGAGTCCTAAAAAATTCCACTCACCCTGACATCTTCCCAAATGTTCACTGGAGATGAGTCAGCATCTCTGTGAATCTCTGAAATCCAGAAGGCTGTCTCCCCCATAAGGGAAATAAGATGTTCTTCCACTCCAGCATTTAGCAGGAAGCGGTGGCTGAGGGTGGCATGGAGAGGTGGCTGCTGCTTCTCTTCCCTATTGGGGAAGCCCAAGTTAAAAGTTTCATTCATATAAGGGATGTCACAATCATTTATCTGAAATCATTCAGTAAATATATATGAGCACTTACTGTGCTGTACTGGGCACTGCTGAGCACTGGTAAAGTGTGTTGGATGCAGAAGGAAAGCTAAAGAAATAGACACAAAAATTCCTTGGGGTTCTGTGAGCCAAGCTCGGGTTGGAGGCCTGTGACATGGAGGATTTATTGGCATGGGGTGGGAATCAAACGGTCCTGATTTGAATCCTGGCTTCACCACTTCCACCGTGATCTTGGAAGAGCTACTTAATCTCTCTGGACCTTTGGCTTATTGTAAATATTTAATAAGATGATATACCAGAGCACCTAAATAAGTGCTCACAAATTGTATTTTCATCCTTGGACAGCAAAGATGTTCAACAGAAACAACTCAGGAAAAGAGCAAGGCGACTATGACCAAGCAGATCCTCTGTCCAGGTCAAGCCCTCATCACCAGTCCCCAGACACTAGATGAGTGAATGCTCAGAACAACTCCAGAAGGAAGTTCATCTCGTTTTATAAATAATGTCACTGTGGTTCAGTGTTGTGAAGTCACTTGGCCAAGTGCACAGAACAAAGAATGTAGCAGATTCAGGCTTCAAACCAGAACTCTCAAGCACATGTTCTTCCTATTTCCAGGCAACATTTCTTTGCAACTCAGTGGAGTTTGGAGGTCAGTGTTTGGTTGGAGAGTGCCCGTACTCCTTGTTTCAGGCTGAGGTTGCCACTATAGGAAGCACGTTGTTTTTATTGGCCCAAAATGTTTATTTTGTTTAATTAGCAAATATATCTCTGGTGCTTACCAAAGGGTGTTCTCAGCACTTTATTTAGTACTTTATTTAATCCTCACAAGAGCCTATAAGGAGGGCACTGCATTATTCCCATTTTGCAGATGTGGAAACAGAGAACTTAAGCACCTTTCCCAAAGTCACACAGGTATTGAGTAGCGGAGGCATGATTCACACTTGTTTTTCAATTCCAGAGATAATGCCTTTACCACTGTTTCATACTACATATCTTTTGGGGTGGTGGGTTGGCAGTTGAAGTATGTGCATGGGGAAAGGGAAGAGGAACAACATTCCCCCCCCGCCCCCCCCACACACATAAACACACACACATACAAGTCACCCTTTGGTGCTATTGATGCAATAAGACCTGAGTAATTTGACCCTAGAAGGTGAATGGCAGGATGTTTAGCGCTGAGATCCTCTGAGTCAACAGCTTCTCATCCCTAGCCCACTTCCTGAAAACTCTTTGCGCCTCAGTTTTGGAAACCCTTTGAGCACAAAGAGCTCATTTCCTGTGGCCAGGAAAGACGGGACAAGTTCCTCTCCCTCATTAAGGCGCTCATAAAAGTGTTTCAAAGAGCCTGACTTATGACTCTGCTGTTTGTCAAGATTCTCTTCTGCAAGGAGCCACTCCGGTAATTTGGTGCTAAGGGATGTGCAGGAGAAACCAGTTCCTTTGAGTCCAGGAATTATTTATGATCCTAAGAAGAGAGAATGACATTTGGAGAGATAACAAGCCTTCACCAGCACAACAGAGTATTTAATATGCCACGAGGAACAGGAAGCAGCTTCAGAATTCCAAAGCCAACTAGGAAACCTTGAGAGACTCTATACATGTGTGCTGTCTGTTCCTGTGAAAGCTTCTGGGTTGATAACAACTAACAATTACAGAGTGTTTATGACCATGGAGCCAGGGCTTATGCTTAATGTTCTTTATCCATTCATTCATTTCATTCTTACACCATTTTTATCCTGTTTTACAAATGAGGAAACTGAGGCACAGAGAAGTTAAGTAACTTCCCCAAGGTCACATCGTTATCAGGCAGCCAAGTCAGTATTTTAATCCAGGTCAGTCTGCCTCCACATTTGTGCTTACCCGACAGTCACAGCTCAGGAGGAAATTGGGTTTTAAGTCAGTGCAGGAAGTGAAATGTACCTGCATTCAAAGCTTGCTACTCTCTTAAAATTCCTATAACATTTAGAATATTTGGGTTAAGCATATGGCCCTGCATGATAATTAGACAACCACTGGACTAACCTAGAAAAGGGGGCAAAAAGAAAGTCTGTGTAGCTTTTTAAACCACTCAGCTTGTAGGTGAACTCTCAAAACGCTTACTGTGTAAATGAAGAGGCAGAGAATTTTAGTGTCCTTACCCACCTGCAGAGGAGACTCTATTCTCTGTTCATATTTATTGTCTGTGACCTGAGCACATGTCACTTATCATGTGGTTTTTGCTGATGATTAAGAGAGAACACAGTCATATCTTAAGAAGAAAGGGAAGTTTGATTAGATTCTAAAGTCTAAGCCTAAATTAAAGAAATCTGATACAATGAGACTAGCTTTGGAGCCAGCTACATCTGGATCCCAACTCTAAACCTGCTACCTAATAGCTGCAAACACTTGGACGATTTGCTTAATTTCCCAAAGTCTCAGTTCTTTAATCTGTAAAACGGTCATAGCACAACTACCTAGTTGAAAAGATTGATTTTCAAAGTTTATAAAGCAGAGAACTTGAATATAAATCATAGTAATGAAGCATTCATTTCTAATAGCTGTTTGGCCTAACACAGGTCAGGCTGAGCCTCGTTTGGCTGTACTTGCAATAGGGACATAAGTGTTCTGCCTGCTAAACTCAAGTCATTGCAAGCAAACACTGTATCAAGTTTGAGGGTTTTCTCAGCTCTTTGGTATACCTGTAATTATGAGAAGGTGCTGGGAGACCCCTGCTGGAGAAAATAACTCAGGAGAGTCCTCGCTCTGAAGTCAGCAATGGGCTCGGCTCTCCACTTTTGTCATTTAGTGTGACTGTCTGACTCTCACTTTGGGTGAGAGACTCAACCTTTTTGGGCCTCGACCTTCTTAACTCTTGTATCAAATGAGATTAACAGTACTGCCGTCGCAGTGTTACCCCCAGAATTATTCTGCAGAAAATTTTAGATACATGGTATGAGCTCAGTGTTTGCTGAATTTGAATCTTTTTAAGCTGAGCCAATTCATCCCTTCCACCGGGTGGGAAATTGCCGGGTTTCTCCTTGGCTAGCTCAGGTACCGGAGATGCTCCTGGTGGGGTGGTCACAGGGCTCTAAAAGCTCCCCACTCCCCCGCCCTTCCTGGCGTTGCCATGGTCACCGGTTCAGGCAGGGAGCAGCAATTTAGGCGTGTTCAGCCCAATCCCCGCCTTCCTAGAGTGACCATTGGCTGGAGAGGCCACGTGACGCCCGCTGGTATGCTAATATATGGTAATCGTCCCACGCCCCTCCTTCCCGGTCTGTGTCGGAGCAGCCAGCAGGGTGCGCGGCGCCGAGCCGAGGGGGCGGGCAGAGGGGCGGCCCCCGGGAGAGAGCGGCCAGGTGGAGGAGGAGCGCGAGCGCGACCGCAGGTAACCGGCGGGCGCGTGCGCTCTGGGGCCGGCTCGCTGCAGCCCGGCAGCGCGCTGGGAACACGGGCGGCCGCGCTGCCGGCTTAACCCTTTGGGCACGCAGCTGTCACGGCCGGGCCGGGGCGCGGCGACCGGCCGGGCACGCGAGGCGGGGCATTGCCGCGGGCACCGGCAGGCAGGCGGCAGGCGGCCTGAGCCGGGATCCGCGGCGTGGGGCCCGCGCGGAGATCGAGCAATGTGGGCCGGTGGGCCGGAGGACCGACTGGCCGCGGGCGGCCGGGACCGCGTCAAGGGCTGCGGAGAGCCCCGGGGTCGGGACTTGATGGAGCTGCGGGGAGCCGGCTGAAGTATCCGCACTCGTAGGGTTTCTCATGGGGCGGGGGCGGGGGCGAGCCCCTCCGCGCGGAGGCCGCGCCTCGCAGCCGTATCTGGCGCGGCCTGCGGGTTCGCCTCCCCGGAGAGCAAGGAGACCCGGGGTCCCGTCTGACCTCGGCGCCCCCTTCTCAGAAGCGGCCTGACAGCCTAGCCGCCGGCACTTTTTTGGCCTGAAGTCAAGCCAGGACCCCCGCCCTCACCCCCATGGAACTAAGGCAAGATTGGTCCTTGGGGCCACCAGCAGAGGGAATTGAGGATTGTTGGTGCTGGAGGGGAAGAGAGTCCCCTAAAGGAAAAACAGGACCCCGGTTTGCCAGGTTGTGAAAGGGTGATACCAAGGAAAGGCACTGGCCCCTTGGTTTCTGGGCTGGGATGTTGACCAGGCACTTACGGGAAAAGGTCATTGTTGGACACCAGGATCGGGTCTTTTGCGTGAGTTTCTAACAGGTTTTTTTATAAGGCAAGATTTATATTCGCCTATCCCCCACCCCCCTGCTACGGAAGTACCTTTTTAATTACCCCACCTCCCCTTCATCTCCACCAGTTCACTAGGACTGTGGCAGCTTTAAGCGCATGGTGTAATTTAGCTTTCACCACAAAGAAAATAGTAGGATGGGCCATGTGCCACTAACATTAAGCTTTCCCTGGGAGTTTCTTGGAAGCGTGGGGGAAAAATGTTTCTATCACCAATGCAGTTGAAAAACTGGCTAATGTGCCAGTGATAGCGATAGAATTTCCTTTATGAGTCTAAAGTTGTTTCTTCTAAATCAAGGGAAAACATGATTACACTTTAGAAGTACCAGAAACCGATTTGATTTCTCCAAGTGAAGTGTAAATTACACTTTCATGATGCTCTTGATGTCTTTTATCACACACTACCAAACACTCGCTATATGGCAGGCATCTTGGGGATGCAAAGATGAATACAATAATTAGTCCTTATCCTCAAGTAGTGGGAAGGAGAAATAAAATTGCCAAAATGATAATGGCATAATAGATGTGTATAGAAAGAGCTATGGATGCACAGAGGAGGGTTCAGGAAGGCTTTCCTGAGATCATGTGTAAGTAAGGCCTTGAAGGATGATTAGGAGTTTGCCTTGCAGAGATTAGGAAAGAGCCAAAGCAGAGGAAGCTGAATGCAGACACTTAAAGAGTGTTATATCTCTAGGCAATGGATTTATACTGCTGCTATGGCTTTTTCCCCCCCTTTCTCAGTATAGTATCTTTCCACAAGGAATCTGGCATTTCTAATTCCCACCATAGTGTTAATCTCCTTTTTATTGGTCCCCACCCCCATCAGTTTTTCTACACCCACTGCCAATCTTTGTTACTTGTTTCCAAGTAAGGGTCAAAGAGATGGAGATGGGAGAGGGATCATTTACAGTAACTCCCAGGAGAGGGCCTGCAATCTGACATGTGTGGCACTAGAAGCATCATCCAGGAAGGTAAATCTAAACCATAAGAAGAAAACGTGACAATGTAGAATGTCAAATTCATGAGGTCAAATGTGTGAGACCTGGGGAAATGCATAGTAAGATCCAGGCTGTAAGGATCTGGAGCAAGAGAGGATCCGGATGGTGATGTGAACAGGATGGGCCGTTCAGGACTGAGAGCATGAATCATACGGAAATGAGAGTCACTGTGATGTGGCGCCTGACACATCGTGCAGACCTGGGTCTGATCGCTGCCAGCAACTGTGCAGAAAAGGACAGCACTATCTCCTTAGCAGACATTTCCAGTACTTTCTTATTTCTGTTCTCTCCCCCTCCTTACTGTTATTTTCTTATGATCCCACTTTCCATCTATGATTCTCTTTTTCTTGGGCTTTTTTACTGAAGTCTTTGCTACCTAAACTGAGAAAATCCTGTTTTGCTGCCCTAGCATCCACCTCCAGAACTATATATAGACCATTTTCCCTTATAAGCCATCAACTAGACAGTCTATTTTTACTTCCTGGCCATTTGTCAACAGCAAGGATGGGCCCTGAGCAGACCTCATCCCTAAAACTCACCTAAGGTTTGAATAAGAAAAGGACCTTTTTAGCTTAAACCAAAACTTGTTTTCAGAACAGACTGTAATGAGGCTTTGGCAGACGGTCTTGAACTTCATTGCTGATCAAGCCCCTGACAGATGGGTGACGTGGCAGTAATAGGCCAAATGTGCTCTGCTCTGGCTGGTGAGTCTCTTAAGTGCTAGAAAATCCTGGGTGCAATTTAAGCAATCTTCTCAATCAGCGTTTTCACTGAGCCCCTCCTCATGTGCAAATACTGTGCTGTGTGCGTGCTTTGGAAGAGACAGGAAGATGAGAGGCAGTTTAGGATGGGAATTCTCAGCTAAACAAGGATTCAGATCTCACTTCTATGTGATTTGGGCAAATAATTTTACTTCTTCATCTGCATTGCCACCTACCTCATATAGTTGTGAGGATTAAATATAAAACAGTTGTTAAGTAAATGTCCGAAGTGCTAAACATGGAGTTGAAAAAGAGTATGGACTACGATTATCAAGGAAGACTTTTCAGAGATATGGTGAGCTTTGTTATATCTAGAGAAGGACAGTAGATGGGATTTCCAGACAGGAAAAATAATGTTTATAAAGCACAGAACTGAATATGGAAGGAAGTTTTCAGGGGCCAGTTGATGATAATTACCAATCTCAGAGCTCTCAGCAAGAATAGAAGGTTGCAATAGAGAAGTTATAGGACTGGAAGGGTTGGCTAAATCAGATTTTAACTGGTGTTGAGTGCCGAACTAAGGAGTTAGAATGTTATCCTGTGGGATGGGAAGTCAAACATCTGAAGATGTTTGATTAAGAAAGTGTGGGGTCATGAGAGTAGTACTTAAGATGATTCTTAACAATGTGAAGGATAAACTTTAGTAAAGATAGAAAAAAACTGTACAGCTGGCTGGTTGGTTAAGTAGTCTGGGGGTGAGAGGATAAGGAACTGAATTAGGATGATGGCAAAGAGATGGGTTCAATAAGTATTAAAGGGTGGTAAATGAAAAGAACTTTGTGACTCATTGGATATGGAAGACAAAACATAAGGAAGAATCAAGTATACCCTTAAACAAGAGGGACAGGATAAACAAATACGACAGACAAAAAGGAAAGCCACCTTGGGGAAGAAGAGAAGTTAAGTACTAGGTATCTTGAGGTGACACTGGACATGTTTCGTAAGGATTTAGGAATGGTAGGGAGGGCTGGTGCTCAAGAGAGACAAGTCAAGCAGTCTTACATAGAAGGTGATCGTTGAAACCACGATTAGCTTCATTCACCAGTGCTTACAGAATAGAGTATAGGAGACCAAGATTGTGTAGGAGCCTGGAGATCACCACATTTAGGACATTAGGGAGAATAAAGAGAGTTTATATAGCTGAAAATAAGGGCTGTCAGGTAAGCAATAAATAACCATCTAATTTACTCATCCAATAAATGCATCCTTTCACAACCGTTCGTGTACCTGAGAGGTAGAAGACTGAATGGACACACTGTTAGCCACAAGGACATCCTATCACAGAAGTCAAGAGAAGGAAGGGTTTTAAGCTGCAAGAATTGGTCAACTGTATGAAATTGTACAGAAAAAATGGGACATGTTCATTATCTTTAATGAGCAGGAAGCCATTAATAAACTTTTGAAAATAATAACCAGTTCAGTGAGAGATGGCCATGGGGATATCAAACACCAGATTAAAGAGGATTCTGGCATGAGCTGCAGATAAGAAAAGGAGAAAACTTGTAACCTTTGAATTTAGGGCAATGAAAGGAAGGAGGTAAATAAGAAAGCTGTTAGAGAAAGCAGAAGAGTCAAGCAAAAAATTCCACCTTCTCTGCCTGCTTTCTTATTTTTGTTGTCTTAAAATGTCATTTTCATTTTAATATCCTTAATTCATCAATTCATTTCTTAAACTCACTGCTTTGATAATTACCTGCACATTTCATTGAACAATACTATAGCTATCACGTAATGAGTGCTTCTGTGCTAAGCACTTTGTCTGTGTTCTATTACTGGTAATTATCCCATTTAACCCTTACAGTACTGGATTACGACCACACAGCCTCTTGGAAGCATTGAGCTTCTAAACACGTTACCTGAGATCACATAACTAATGACTGACAAAGACGGGATTTGGACCCAGTGCTAACTCCAAATCCCTTCTAAGGGACTGTGCTTTACTGTCCCTGCAGGCAGCTCCATGGGTGTGCTGCCGCTCAGGCCCCTGCATTTAGGAGGGCCTCCTGCTTGGTTTTGTGTTCTGTTATTGCCATCTTGAAATTCTCATACTTTTTTAACAAGGGCCTTGCATTTTCATTTTGCACTGTGCTCTAAACCTTCTGGAACCAGTTATGCCCAAAGGTGTCAATACTGCCTCCGAAAACTGGAGAACGTTTTGTGCTGTATTGTTTGTCGTGACCGCATGGCCCAAGGTCCTTGTGGTGTCATAGTGCAAGCACCTTTTTCTGTGTTGCTCTCATTTTGGACTCCTGAGTCCAGTGGTCTGAAGGGCAAGAGGTGACGATTTGAGGTTCAAGTAGCAATCTAGCCATTAGGAAGAGAACAAAGAATAAAGAAGCAGGGACATATTTACTCAGAACGGCTTCTGGAAACTCATCCATTGTATCTTGAGAGCATTGTTGGATAGAGTTACAGTGCTGATGCTGTTGCTACTCTCAATTTAAATAAGAAATAAATTCTTTCTATTCTTTTTGTAGTCACATAATCCCTTTTGGGCTTGTGGAAAGCTGTGGAGGCCATTTTTCAACCTAAAACAGAAATTGGGGGTGAACAAGCGTAATAGGACTTGTCTGTCCTAATCTGATGCCTTTTACCCAAGCTAAGCCACCCCTCCACCCCCGTAGCAGGGACCACCCAGTAACTCTGAACCACGCGACCCTGTCTACTAGTCTGTCTTGAATGCTCCCACGCTGCTCCTGCCTTCATTGCATGCTCCACTCCTTCTTTTTCTATATGAGTCAGGAAAACTTAATTTTTGATGCCATCTCTCATTTTTGCCTTTGCAGTAACAACTTAGAGCTGGTGACATGTTGAGGTTCTGTGGTTTTTATAATTACTGCTCTCTCAGAAAGAACTCTTCCTCGGTCTTCTTGTTCCTCTCACCCCTGAGTAGTCATCTGACCAGGTTCTGACCAAGTCCTGATACCACTCGATGCTGGCTGTCCCCTTGACCAAGTCCTCAATCCCTTTGGGGAAGAAGGCAGACAAGGTTGAGATTGTGTCATTCCCTCCCATGTCCTGTGCCACTCCCATTCACACTGCTCGTCCTCACTTGCTACTGCCTCGTGGACCAGGTGAATATGTGAGATTAATATGTGAAGACCAGCCCTGAAAACCACTCCTTGAACTTAATGGGTGCTCCATAAATGGTGTCCAAGAGGCTTCAGAATAGCATATGCCTTTATATGCTTTTTACTCTATTCCTTACAAAACCTATACTATGAAGTGCCTCGCCTATGCCCTAGGATACATATACTTTCTTCTCCTTCCCTGGAGACTTGTGTGCCATTGTCATTACAGGTTAAACTGTAAAGAAACCACTGTAGATGCGCCCTTGTGGCTCAGATGACTGTGATGCCGGTGTGTCAACCACGTGCAATCCAAGAACCTGGGTTCGATACTGGGGGCCGGGATGAAAAATCAAAAACGAACAACTAAATAAAGATCTTTCTTCCTTCCTTAAATGCTTCTTCCTCCTCGCCCTCCCTTCCTCTCTAAGAAAAGAGAAGAAAAGAAACCATTGTATATATCAGACTTTTTGAACTGCAAATTCATCTCCAGGAAGGGCTTCTTGTATCTGTGTCTGTCTGTAGATCCTCTGAAACCAGTTCTGGCCCTAGTAGGAAATCATATAATGAGCCCCTAATCCAAAACTATTTGACTCTATTAACAAAACCAGTGTTGGTTCGCCATCTAACTATTTGACTCTATAAACCTTTGTGACGTCAGGCTCATGTCTGGCTTATTGGCTGCTGTGTCCCAGCACCAAGCACTAGCAGATGTTTTGTAAGTACTTGCTGAGTGAATTAGCAGCACCCCATTCTGGAGCTCCCTGCCCCGTTGCTGTTATCCAGATCCTGACCTCCTAGACTCAGCCCTGAGGCCTCATTTCACGTGGTCCAGGCTTTCATGCTGTCGCTGACTCTTCCGGTTCCTCGTCAGAGCTGAACTGGAGGGGTTCAGCGTCCTGGTTACTCACCACGAGGTATTTCCGCCTCTCGATCTTCCTAATAACACTGACCACATGCCCTTAGGAGAATATTCTCTCAGCCTGTTGCCAGAAACATACGTGTGTTTCAAAAGATTTGCATTAAAGAGATTACGTTCAGGTTCAAAAGAAAGGTGACAGGCCCCTTAACAAGCAAATCTGGGCCAGAAACTAAGTTCTAAAACGTTGTGAGTCTGTTAAAGTGACGAACTGGTTGGCTTCGACAGCTCATTGCAAGTTAATTTTGATATCAACCAACAAATTAAAAGGAGGGGGAGGGAACTGAGTGAGTGGGTAAAAATGGTAGCCAGGGAAACTGGTCCTGACAAGAAAGAACCTCACAGGAATTTATACAGGCCCACAGAAGCTGTGTAACCTGATCTTTCTCGGTTCTCTTTCTGATGGGGGAAGAAAATGATGTAGAAATCCTGGGTACAGAGAAAAGTGGTTCTAGACTTTTCTAGAGACTTATGTAGTAAGTTCTCTCTCAAAGTAGAACTGATTACTGAGTTCTCCAGGGCAAAGAGGACTGTTTTAAGGCATGTTCCTTCTGAGGAAACACCTGGAAATGCAAACTTCTCTGAATCCATCTTGGAAATCGTATTCATTCATTCAACAAATAAATATTCATCATTTTCTAAACACTCCATGGCCCAGGGGCAATGTGATTATAAGAGATTGATAACAAATTGAGCATATATTACACCTACTGGATGGTCCTTAAATTTTGTCTGAATTAACTTTTTGAGTAGAGGGTGATAGAACTTAGTTAAATATGTAATGCCTTTTAAAAAATAATTGTCTCTGTAGAAAAAGCATAAAGACAGGTGTGTCTTCTGCTATATTTCTAATTTTAGGTTGTCGCTCCTGAGAAAAAGCTGTAACTCATTGATCCCTAAAGCCATACCCCAAGGTGGATGTTCACTTAGTGACTGTCACCTAAACTGTAGGGGTAGTACAAATCCACCTCCTTGATGTGTAAAAGAGACCCTTCTTACCTTAGCTATGAATGATGGATAGAGTTCTCCAGGGCAAATGTGGCCGTAAAGTATGTGAAATGAAATTGCTTTCTCCAAAACAAAATGAGTGTGAGAGGAGTAACAAGCAAATATATGTCATATTGGATGGGGCCTAGTGTATATCTTGCCCAAAATTCTGTCTCTGATCAGGATAACAAGGGACAATTAAATGGGGCCATTGTAGTTGCTATTCATGACAAAATATTTTAATTATAGGCAAGGACCTTCCCTACCCCACTATCATTCAGTATCCCGCTGTGTTTTGCTCACCCAACTCTTTAAACTTTGTTTCGTTGTGTGTTTTTTGTTTTTGTTTTTTTTTTTGGTCTTTAAAACCTATTCATTTATTTAACAAGCATTTTTAAAGCTTCTGTACCTCATACTGGTAGCTAGGAATGCAAAGATGAATAGAATCCAAGCCTGGTAACCCAATAGTTTATAAAGCCAGAGAGACATGGAAACATTAATTATATTGTAATTACTGCCAGGGTAAAAGTATGGACAGGTTGTTTTAAAGCTTAGACGAAGGATCTCCTAATTCTGCTTAGAAATATCTCCTTCTGGAAAAAGTGACACTGGAGATGACAACTGAAGGATCAGGAGGAGCCCCTCAGCCATGAGTGTCTGTGTGGGGGGAGAATGTAGTATATGTTGGGAATTCTGAGTAATCAGATATGACTCAAGCAGAGCGCATAGTAGGGCACTGGCAGAAACAAGGCTGGAAAGCAAGCAAGGGTCAAACATCAAAGGCCTGGTTTGCCACGCGAAGGAGTTTGGACTTTATGTTGGAGGCCAGGGGAGCTGTTGAAGCGCTTTAGGGGTAACATGATCAGACTGCCCTTTAGGAGAATCAAATAGGCAATGTAGACGGTGGTTTGGGCAGGAGTGAGACCCAAAGCAGCATTGCACAGTTAGAAAGGAATCTTCAGTTCAACTTCTCCTCTGCTGCCAGTCCTTTTTAATATCTAATATGCATTTGCACTGAGCATGCATATTCAATACTAAGTACCAAAATCTGTTCATTCAACCCAGATTTATTGATGACATGAGTGTTTGGGCCAACTTCTGGACATACCAAAACAACACACCATCCAGGTCTTTCAGTTACTTGCAGTGTTTTATTCTAAATAAAAGCTTTCCTGTGATGTCAGTTTTCCTTGTCTGTCTTCTGCTTCATCTCCGTCCCAGTACTGGGCTTCTGGTCAGTAAACTGAGCTAGTTTGTGTTTCCCATGTCTGAACTCCTGTAGTTTTACCATCCCTACCACAACTCCTTCCTCTCACCCTTCGTCTCTGCACACTGCAAAGTTCTCATCATCCCATGAATTCCTACAGAGAGTGACTCCGTTACATCCCTTTCCTAGACTTCTACTCTCTGTGTTCTTAACTTTCTCTTCTCCCAAACCACAGGCGCTGGTCACTCTGGGCCCTGCTTCTTATCCTTTACCTGCTTACAAAGTCCTCACTTTCTTTTTACTTCTGTTCTTGTTATCCAAGGATATGCATACCAGAATTGCAGACAGCATTTTTCTGTTCTCTGTGACATTAATGCCTTCCACCCATGAGATCAGTCACCGAAGGAAAAACTTCACCCCTGAAAATAAAGAAATTGAAGATACTAATACCACAATAGAAAATAGTGTTTTATTAGAAATACTAGTGTTTATTACATGTTAATCCTATGTGATTACAATTTCTTAGACTTATTATATATGCCAGTTGTCCGGCTAGAGCATTGTACAAGCTCTTATTTAATCCTCACAGCAACTCTGAAAGGTCAGTACTCTTATCCCTCCCATTTTACAGACGAAAAAACAGGCTCAGAGGGGTGAAATGATATACACAAGGGCAAATCGGGCCTAATTCCTGATGCACATTTCTTCACGATTGCATAGTGCAGGGTGAATATGTAGGGTCTAAGTGCAGGTCACTAAGAGTAAGCCAATAATTTTCAACCTTCCTTAGGTCACAACTGTCATTGTCAAGTCTAGTTTCCCCCAGTTTTTGTGATTCTTAACAGTCATTTTAATAAACTATTTTATTTGGATCACAAGAAGGCACAATAAATTTCTACTAGCATCCCCTGTGATAGTTATTATAATTTTATACATTTGAATTAGCGCCTTAATCCTCGGGATGTTTTAGTTCATTGTGGATGCTATATTATTAAGGATCCTGACATAGGGAAGGTTATCCTGGATAGATGGGTGGACTTGAAATCACAAATGTCCTTAAAAGAGATTGGTAGAGCGATATTTGAGACACAGAGAAGAGGAGTGGGTATTGTAAACACAGGCCAAATTTAGAGTGATGCGGATATAAGCTAAGGAATGTTGGTAGCTACCAGAACATGGAAGAATCTGGGAATGGATTCTCCCCAAGAATCTCCAGAGGGAACACAGTCCTGCTAACCACTTGATTTAAGTCTGGTGCACCTGATATTGAAGTTCTGGCCCCTAGGACTGTGAGAGAATGAATTTTGTTGTTTTAAAACTTGAAGTTTATGATAATTTGCTGTGGCAGCAACAGGAAACTAATGCAGTGATAATAGTGACTTATAACTCATTTCAAGGGTAAATATCATGACCTTAATAAAGCAAACAATAACCAAATACACTGTGTAATAATAATTTCAGCAGATAGTTGTGTAGTGTTTACTACTGTAAGCATTTGAAATGCATTAACTCAGTCTTCAAAATAGCCATCTGAGGCATGTTCTATTATCTCCATTTATAAATGGGAACTTGGAGACCAGGGGAAGTTGGGTGACTTGTCCACAGTTATGCGGTCAGGAAGTGGGGCAAGGAACTGGGCCCAAGTAGTCTGGCTTCAGAAGGCCACGCTGTTAGACACTGTGCCATGCAGGACTTTGCACTTGGGAGATACTCACAAAGGACAGTGTTACAGTGTCTAAAGCCTTTTCAGCCCCCTTCATGTTTTCTGCTGTGTTTGCTCCATTTGTCCTACTTCACCGGTTATCCTTACTATCTTTTCTAAAAAATTCCTGTGTGAGTTTGGTGTCGCAATAATGCTTGCCTCATAAAGTAAGTAGAGAAGAGGTCTTTATTTTCTGGTAAAGTTTATACAGCACTGGTGTACCTTCCTTGAATTTTTAGTAGAACTCACAAGCAGTTTAGGCCTGGTGTTTACTCACTGGAGAGGTTTTAAAACAAGTTTCAGGTTCTTCAGTAGATAAAGGGCTATTTCAGCTCTGTATTCCTTCCTGAGTGAGCTCTAGTTTGTGTCTTTCAAGGAATGTGTCCATTTAATCTAAGTTGTTTATTAGCATAAAGGGGAATATTTTCTCATTTCCCCTGTGGTTTCTTCTTTTACCTGTGACTTATTTTAAAGTGTATTATTTTGTTTCCAAATCTGAGGGTTTTCCTAATAGCTTTCCATTACTGATTTTGAGTGTAATTCTGTTATACTAAGAAAATATACTTCATATAATATCGATTCTCTTACAGTTACTGAGACTTATTTTGTGGTTCAGAATGCATATTCCACCGTCAGTGGAAAAAATCTGCTATATATCTAAGTTAGGTTGCTAAGGTTGTTTAAGAATTTTATATATTTATTTTATGCCCACTTGTTCTATCAGTTACTAAGAAAATTGGAAGCAGAACCTAGAACTGTAAATTTCTCCTTCACCCTTTTAGTTCTATCAGTTTTTTCTTGGTGTATCTTGAAACTCTGATGCTACATACATACACATTTAGGATAGTATATCCTCTTGATGAGTTGACCCCCTTTAGCATTATGAAATGATCTTTTACCCTGATATTATTCCTTCTTCTGAAGTATATGTTCTCCATACTGACACAGTCACTGCAATCTTCTTATGGTTGTTGTTCTTACAGTCTATTTTTTCCATCCTTTTACTTTTAACCAGAGAGAGACGTGTGATTTAGTATCGCATCTGTGCCATGTACGTCTTTTACTCTTCATAATAGCCCTATATACTTAGTTTTTAGGTACTAAATATTGTGTTTGATGAAATAAAATGAGATGTGATCCAGAGGTACCGATAACTTGTTCTATTTTTTCTACTACACTGTGCTGCCTTTCAGGATGCCATACTCCCTTACCCTTAGATGCACCGTAATTTAGTTGTCAATAGACCACAGACACAATTTGGACCATTCATCTTGCAATCATGAACTCTGGGCTAAAAGAGGTATAGTAAGGCAATTAGATAATCACAGAGTCTTTCATTAGAAAAATAATCTGAAGTTCATAATTTTATATAAAGTGGGTCAAAACAAGAATAAGGCTTCAAGAACAATGCATTATCATCTGTGAAGGCCATTTTAAAGACTGGTATATCCCAAATACCAAACCCCCTGTCACTCAAAAGACAACTTTTATTTTGAGGTTGCAGTCTCTATTTGGCAAAGTCTAACATGTTTGCAACTCTGCCTCTTAAACTTACGATCGTCATAAAGAGCCGTCACATTTCAGATTGCTACCATTGAATGATTTTTCTGTAGCTGTTTTCCAGCTGTGTCTTGTTATTAAGATCCGACATTGGAGCCCTATAATTTTATTTGCTTTGCTGGTAATTCCTTGATTTAGCTCATCGTGATAAAGCTACCTGAGAGTTCTGCTGTAGCTGTTCTTTGCCTATATCTCATCCAGTGCTGGTGAACAGGCTGTATTCCAAGACTTCAGTATTCAATAGCAGGCTCAATAAATAGCTGTTAATTTGGCAGTGCTGGTTATCCTATTATTCCTGGTATTTCTGGTACAACCTTGCTTATAACTACTTAAAATCCCATAGGCAAAGTCCCTGGTGATGACGACCCTGACTTTCTTCTATAAAGATATAAATAGTACCAGTCCTCCTGTGGCTAATTGGGTGTCCATGCCTTATTTTTGATATCTACACTAGTTTTTAAGTTATGTTTCTAAATTTATCAATGAACATCCTTCATATATAATAGTGATGGTCCTGAGGCATCTTCAGTTCTCTTTCAAGTTTTGTTTTCTCGGATGAGAGTTGCACTGAATTCAAGTGTTGGCCACTTGTCTGGATAGGCAACTAGTCAGGTTGCGTGAATATATGGATGTCATAGTTTTTCCACTGTGAAATATGCAAGTCTGTATAAGCATTGAACATTAAATGTGGGACTTTGCTTTCATTAGACAATCAACAGTTAGGCTTTTTTTGTATTCAGCATGAGGATTCAGGATTCACATCTTGGCATTCTCTTCCTCTTCATCAAGATGTAGAGTAAAGCTAGTGGAACGCCTTGATTGTTAGACGGCCACGTAAGAAATAGTTCAGACGTGCTGCAGGCCCGCTTGCCTGGGGTCGGGCTCTGGCTCCTCCTGTCAGTACCTTGTGAGTCTCCTTGGCCAGGTTACTTCTTTGTTAGGTATCCCGTGACTTGGATGCATTCTCCTTAGTTCCAGTAGTTTTCTTGTAGATTCTTTAGAATTTTCTGCAAATACCATCATGCTGCTGCAAATAAAGACTGTTTTACAGTTTTCTTTTCAATCTGTATTCCTTTTCCCTGTCTTATCTTGAGCTTTTGGTACAATAGTGAATTGTAATTCCCAACCTTGGGGAAAAACCCTGGATCTTTCTCTAAGTAAATGCCATGTTATCTGTACCTTAGTCCTTCATCAAACTGAGGAAGTTTTCTTCTTTCCTGCTTTCCTGAGAATTGTTCTGATTGGATATTGTTTTCTCAAATACCTTTTCATCTGTCGGGTTACACCTGAGCGTCGTTATTCTGTTATATGGTGATTTGCACTGACTGCCTTTCAAACACTGATTTCTCTGAATATAAAAACATGGAAATAGAGATATTCCAGTTCTTATTTCATTGCTTTTTTTGGTGGAAACTGGCAATATCTTTAGTGTAACATCCTAGGCTTATTCCCTTGTCTCCATTACAAGGCTGTATGTCAAAGACAATAATCAACAATAATCCACCTTTTTAAGAGGGGACAGATGATTATAGTGAGGCTTCCTGAATAGTGACTTAAATATATTTTAATGAAATGTGAACAAATGGCTTCTGACCACTTCTCCCATAATCCACAAAAGAAAAATCTTAATTATTTTGAGATACCCTTTTTTAAAACAAAATGCACATGCTAGACAAATGGTATAGCTCGCTAGGGAACACGTAATTGTTGAAAAGTAGCTCGCTGCGGATTCAGACATCGTGTTGGAGTAGTGATCACAATATGCAGAAGGCCGCTTCATTCTTCACCTGGTGCCTGAGAAAAGGAGGTCCCGAGAGCTGGAACTTGAACTCCTCAGTGACTTGCCATTCAACCGGGACAAATAACGTCCATTCTGTCTACAGGAAGGTGTTTTTATTGTTTGGTACCGGGTATTACTAGGCCCGTTTTCATATAGCGACTGCTGTTTGTGTGAAGAAGGCATCTAAATATATTAGAAATGCTCCATCTCCCCTTGCTGCCAGTTCCAGTCCTACAAATGGAAGCAGCACAGAGGGACAGAGCTGATTTAATATTTTATTAAGGTTCTATTTGCATAGCCCATGATCTCTAAAAGCTTATCTGCCCTGTGCCTCAACAGACCCTTTGTGCAAATAAAATTGAATCAAGCCAGATGAGTGAGTAAGCGTGTCTGGATGGCAGCCGCAGAGTCTCACTCCTCCTCATGTACAAAGCCACACTTCCAAAGCCTTCCTGCACACACGCAACCGTGGGGTCAAACCCAGTTAGGTGTTCTCACCGACTCTTTAAAGGATTGGCCTTTTCAGTCTGGAGGAGCAGCATGACCGGTCCCATTCAGCTGCTGCTCGTGGCCAATTCCTTGGCTTCTCTTCTCACGTTCCCATGGAGTGCGGCTCGGGCCGTCATGCGCGGGCTCCCAGAGCCAGTCATTCACAGACAGTCTGCTCTCCAAGGAGAAGCAGAAAGCCGGTGAGGAAGGAGATGATGAATCAGGTCAGCCAGCAGGAAAGAGTAAGGCATATTAAAAGTGATGTCAGTGCAGTGGGCCCCCAGGGACTGGTATTGAGCCGGTAGGTTTTTCCAGGAAATTCTAGCTATTCTAGGCATTTATTTTTCCTATAAAGGAGCAGGGGCAGGTTTCATTCTCTGTGTGCAATAAAGACAGTTCGCAGAAGAGGCAGTTAAGCCTTACTGACCAGTGCTGTGCAGAGCTGCTAACCATACAGCAGACGGCCCTTCTGGGGAAAATAGAGAGTCATGATCATAACTTTCCTTTTGCATATTCTCTCAAAATATTTCTCGTTTGAGTTTGAGAGGTAATGTCGTGTCATAAGGATGGTAAAAATGGAGACTTTGGTAGAAAACAGCCACATCAATTGACATCTGTTGTTACCTTTATGTGGATACATTTCTGGCTTTGAGCCATCAGTTCAGTTCAACAGATATATATTGTGAGCCATCTACCCACTGCTGAGGGATGAATGCTGCTCTTTATTCTAAACTGTGTATGAAGCAAGGACCCTGGACTTGGGAGAATCTGAACTTCTCTGCTTGTCAGTGACAGGTGGATTGAAGCTGGAGGTGACCGGTTTGAGGTAGCAATTAGATATATCCCTCGGGAAAGGACTTGTAGTTCATTTGTAAATTCTCTATTATCAAAGTAATGTATTTTCATTATAGAACATTTAAGTAGGGTGTTGGGGGGAGAAGTAAGCAAAGCCAAGGAAAATAAAGCCTCTTATCCCACCCACCCCAAAGTAATGCTGTTAACATTTTGTTTTAGATCTTTCTAGATTATATGATTATATATATAAATATATAAATAAATGATATTTATAAATAATATTTCTAGATAAATATATATTATATATATAATATTTTCTAATCTTCTTCTGATGGGATTTTAAGGTTCTTAATTTCCCTCTTATTAGGATCACCCAGGTAACTAAATATTTGTGAAAGCCCATGATCATTTTTTAAAACATTCACAAACATGGAATTGCTGAATCAAAGATTACATACAACACTATGACTCTTGTTAGGTATATTTAAAAACTTTCCTCCAGTTCATGTAGCTACAATAGTAAGTGTTTGAGTAAAGTCTGATTCCAAGCTGGATGTAATTGAACAGTATCATACTCAGCATTTGTGTTTACCTACTTTTATGTCCTTGCACCATGATTAAATCCTCAAATTTCATGTCATTTTCATATTGTTGGTATTCAGCTATTGCCCGACCCCAGGTAGATGGGAGAGGAGGGAAGAGATGAATTCTCGAGAGTCTAGTGCTCAGGCGTCCTGAAGCCCAAGGGTGGTGCCACAGAAGACAGGAAGACTGGCTTTTGATCTTTTTTGTCCTGGGTCCTAGAGATGGTGAGGATCCCCTTCAAAAGCAGACCCCTACCCCTCATGAATTTTCTATTTAATTGGGAGAGAAAACATCCATACAAGGCAGGCATCATGCAAATAACAAATTTGTATGATTCACACTTATTTTCGTCTTGGTTAATGCTTTAAATATGTTCTCCCTCTTACTCATAAATAGAGTCCATAGAATGTGACCAAAATACACTCATCGATTGCCTCCTCCCTGGTCAGAAAGGCATCTATTGGTTTCCATCACACCTAACCTGGGAACTTCCATTTCTAGTCATGGTGGACTAAGTAATTAGGATCACTGAGGACAGGTAGAAAATTTTAGAGAGATGTTCTTTTTAATTTTCTTAAATGTATTGAAGAGCTAACAAAATGGTAAGATAATAGTGGGCTGAAAATTAGGATAAAACAAGAACCCAGAGAGAGAAATTGAGCACTCAAAGCCACTCCGAAGGTGAATGAAATTATTGTGAAATCAAATGAGTTTTTTGGTCCTTCTAGTTCCCTACAGGACCAGCCTTATAGGGAGGGAAACAGGAATCAAAGCACAGAACCTAAGTAAGAAACCCTCCTTACTTGAAGCCAGGACCCTAGAGAGCTACACCTTCAGAGAAAGAATAACCTGGAAGGCCCCTCCCTGGAGCAGTTCAAATTTGTGTCACATGGTGTCCAGATAAGCTGATATTCAACTTCTTAGTAGTAACAGTGGAAACAAGAAGACCAAAGCTTCCATATCCTTTCAGGGGAGCATCTGTTTACAAGGAATTCCTGCCAAGGGGTGAGTGGAGCCAAAATCCATTCCTCACTCCTGTTACCGGAACCTGTGCCTGGCTCTGTTTTGTTTTTGTCCAGAAAAAGAGGCACCTTTTCTTGATTTCACAAAATAGCTTTGACTCGCCAAGTCTTGTGCCAGTGAGACAGCATCTGTTCAGATGAGATTCCTTCATATTCTAATTTGCATAAAGTAACCAAGTGAACTGAGACAGTAAAGTGTTTGCAGTATCTCTACTAGCTTTGAAATTCTACGTTCTTTCCAGCTTTCCTACCTCTGGGCTCAGAGGAAAAGTGAACTTAGACAAATATCCCAGAAGGAAAATTAAAGCAATTTCAGGGTAAACGAAACAGAGTTTGCCACTTTTATATTAAATGTAAGTAGACTACACATTCCCATTATAAGGCAGATTTTCTCATTGGGTAATAATTTACTGGCCTGCTAGTTACAAAAGACATACCTAAAATATAAGCTAGTGATCCCAAGTCAGGGTGATTTTCCCCCTAAAGACACATCTGGCAGGGTCTGAAGATTTTTAGGTTGGCACAACCTGGAAAGGAGGGTGTACTGTTGGTAGCCAGAATCTTGGGCTGTTGTCAAACTTCAGTGTACAGGACCACCCTCCACACGAAGAACTGTATGGCTTGGAATAGTACCAAAGTAGAGAAACTCTGATATAAAAATGAAAGCTTGAAAATTGAAACATAGAAAAAAGATACTATGAAAATACACACCGAAAGAGCACTGACACAGCTATAACTTGTGAGAAAACATATCTAAAGACAAAAAAACAATACTTTGCAAGAATAAAAGTTTCCAGTTATCAAGAAGATATAAGAAATTTTAAATTATTTGCTCCCCAATAAAATGGCCTCAAAATACATAAAGCAAAATTTCGCAGAACTCTTGAGGACAAAGACAAATTAATAATCAAGTAGTTTTATGGTTATATTTCCCTTGAAGTCTTTGATTTTTTTTCCCTTATTGGTTTTGACTTTGATTACTTGTTATAAGATTTGAATTACAACAAATTTCACTGATGGACATATAAAAAACACTATACCTAACAAGTGCAGCATATACATTCTTTTCAATTACACATGAAACATTTCTAAGAGTTAACAATATACTGGGCCATATGATTAGTCTCAGCAAATTCCACAGGATAAAAATCACACATACTTTTGCTTTCTGGCCACAGTGTAATCATGTTAACAATACGATAAAAGTGATTGGAAATACACAGTCTTCCCCCCACAAATATTTAGAAATTAAGCACTATACTTGTATGTAATCTATGGGTCAATGAATAAATTTTAGTAGAAATGAGAAGACAGCAACTGAATGATATAAAAAATGTTACATATGAAAACTTCTGGGTTGTAAATAAAGCTGGGTTAGAGGGAATTTTATAGCTTTAAACTCATTCATCTTAAGAAGCAAATTAAACCTAAAGAAACTAGAAGGGAGGAAATAAGAAAGCAAGATCTAAATATTTGATAATTGAAGCCATGAGTATGGATGTGACTATCTAGATAGAGTCTGAAAAACTGAGGCTCCAGGGAGAAACCTCGAGAAATTACATTTATGACTAGGTGGTTGGAGGTGAACCATTGAAGGAGATTTAGAAGGAATGCCAGAAGAATATGGTTTCATAAAAGTCAAATTAAGAACCCTTGGAGAGAGTATAGTCAGAGTGTTGAATGCTGTTGCGATGCCCAGGAAACAAGGAATGAAAATGCTTGTTCAATTTAGTGATATTAAAGTCTTTGACATCAGTGAAAGTAATTTTCGCAGAGTGGTAGTAGAATATGAATTAGTCTGAGCTTCGCATTCACAGTGCTGTTGTGTAGGGTAGACAAGATGTATTTTTTAATTTATTGTACCGTGAAGTATTGAATTCTGCACATGAAGGTATCATGTGCGTACAGAGAACTTAAAGAATAATTATAAAGTGGACAACATTTATCAGTCACCCAACTTAATAGACCCTTACAAGACCCCTGTCTCTCTGGTTCGCCTGCCATCTTCCTCCACCCATAATACCGTTTTGCCAACGGATTCATAACTATTCCATTGCATTTATCGATAGTTTCAGCAGATAGTGATGATTCCTAAAGCAACATACTGTTACTCTCACACTATGCTTTTTAGTTTTTACTGATTTTTGAATTTTGTGTAAATGGAATTTAGCTATGTCCATTCTCTGGATCTTGCTTCTGTTTCTCAACTTATTTTCAGATACGTCTGTGATGATACATTGCATTGCACACATCAGTCTTCACCGTCGCACAATATTCTGTTGAATTCATATAGTCCCGTAACGCTTAACAATGGTGGTATGTTCTGAGACATGCATTGTTAGGCTGGTTCACCGTGTGAACGTCATAGGGTGAGCTTTACACTAGCCGAGGTGACCGAACCTGTTCCACTCCCAGGTGTACACAGGGGCCGCTGCTGTGTATGCAGCCGGTCGTCGACCAGAACACCGCTCTGCAAACCACGGTTTATTTTCACATTCCACTCTTCATGGACATTTGAGTCACTTCCAATTTTTGCTGTTACAAACAACGTCACCATCAACATCATCATACATGTCACTTTATGAACCTGTATCACCAATTTCAAGTGACCAACATGATGTTACAGACTTGAGAAGAGACGCTAAGAGTTGCCTGTCGAGAACAGGGTCCATGTAAGCACTGAAAACAAACTCTAGACTTGCCGTCTGCTGGGGCAATTCTCACATTGTTCTCTTCAGAGGAACTTACCTATTCTTGACCTTTTGCATTTGCATATAAATTTTAGAACCAGATGGACAAGATTCTTTAAAAAAATTTTTTTTGGATTTATATTGGAATTAATCAATAGATCGATTTGGGGAGAAGCGACATCTTTATAATATAAAGTTTAAGCACCCTGCTGGAATTCAGGTCATTAAGACACAGGCTGCATAAGCCATGGACCTGGGTTTGAGACTTGGGCTGGAAAAAATAAAAATAATAATAAAAGAAAATTTTCAATAAATATCATGTAGAGCTTTCCAAGGCATGGACACAGTATGTGTCTCCATTTGTTTGAGTCTTTTTAAGTATCTGTCACTAAATTTTCATTTAAAAAAATCTTTCGCTCAATCCATTCCTGATGACATTTTTGTTATATAAAGTTTATCTTTTTTAATTTTAATTTTAACTCTGTGCTGCTGTACACAGGTGATTTTTATATTGACTTTGTAGTCAGAAATTTGAAAGACTAACCATTTAACTGCAGATTCTATTGGATTTTTCTACAGATACAAGCATATATTCTGCAAATAATGGCAGTTCTGTTTCTTCCTTCTCTATACTTTTACTTTCGATACACTTGAGGTCTTTTTCTTGCCCTCCTGGGGTGGTTAAGATCTCCACTGCAATATCAGTGGGGCACCCAGTCTGTTCTCGCCATGAAGTGTGACCTCTCAATGCTGTGTGCACAGTGAAAAAAGCATGTGGGGGTTCAGTTGGGGGGCTTGGGCTAGGAAAGTGATGGAAGAGACGGACAGTGGGGAAGAGAGGGCTCTGCTGGGTAAAGTCGGCTCTTTATTGATATCCTGAAATCCAGGCTGTATAGACTTCGCCAAAATAGGAAAGGCATGCCAGAGCAGGAGAAGGAAAATAGCAAGGACAAAGGACTGAGCTCGGCGAATAGGTGGGCAGAGTAAAATGGCCAAGTGATTATTGTTCTTTTGATGAAGTCAGCAAATCCTATCCACTTGATCTTGAAAATGCATTCAGAATCAGACTACTTCTTACTGTCTTTATCACGACTCCCTAGTTCAAATGACCACAATGTCTTGCTCAGCTAGGAGCAGAAGTCTCCTCTGCTTCAGCCTGGGCCCCTCTACACTGTTCTTCATGCAGTACTCGGAGCAGTACTTCAGAATGTGATGGGCTGTCATGCTTTATTCACAACACCTAGTGGCTTCCCAGCCTGCTTGGAGCGAGTGCCTGCTGGGCCCTGCGAGGCCCGGCCTCAGTGTTTCTCAGCCTCAG
This sequence comes from Solenodon paradoxus, assembly GCA_004363575.1. Taxonomy (NCBI): domain Eukaryota; kingdom Metazoa; phylum Chordata; class Mammalia; order Eulipotyphla; family Solenodontidae; genus Solenodon; species Solenodon paradoxus. Next base: position 217,662 of record RJWH01001678.1, read on the forward strand.
CACGACTGACATTTGGGCCAACAGCCCTCTGATGCGCGAGCGGGCCTGTGTGGTCTAGATGTGCAGTAGCTTCCTGGGCCTCTAACCTGCTTGATGCCAACAGCACACTAACCTCAGCTGCGACAACTAAAATGTCCCCAGACATTGCCCAGTGTCCCTGGGAGGGTGAGTGGCCCTCAGTGGAGAACCCCAGGCCCACATGGTCCAACCTGCAGTGTCTTCCACTCCACCTCTCGACCCTCGCTCAGCCATGCTGGGGTCTCTGCTACTCTTTTTCCCCCTTTCCTCTTCTTTGAACATATGAGCATCATTCTAACTCAGCCTTTGAAGCTGTGCTCTGCTCTGTCTTGAGCGCTGTTCCTGGAGGCAGATGCACAGCTCGTTTCCACATTTCTTTCAGGTTTCTGTTCAAGTGCCCCCAAATGCAGTCCTGTAACTCCCACGTAAGGCGACCTCCCCTGACACCCGAGTCCTGCTTTACTTTTCTCCAAAGGATTTGCTGCCACCTGCTCTTCTGTTTGTCACCTCCACCTGGGATGTCACCTCCACAAGGAAGGGGCTTTGTTTTGTGCCCTGCTGTCTCCGGTATCGAGGGCAGTGCCTGGCATGTGGCAGGTACTCAGTATTCTGTGGAATGAACAAGCAGAGATGTTGGACCAGTTGGAAAGCACTGATTCTCACATTCAGTTGCATGGGTTCTTTCCTAAGTTTAACTAGTAAGGTCCTTAAGAGAGTGGGCTAAAAATGAGTAGAAATTATAGATTCACGTAGAAATACTACATTAGTGGGCATGATGAATTAGAGGACAGGTGAGGTGTGGAAGAGGGAAAACCTGCTAAGCACTAATAGCTCAGCCACATGATGCTAAGGGTCTAGACTCAGGGGCAGCAATCAGAATGCACAGAACCAGAGAGGAGACAGGCCAGGGGGACCCCGAGGCACAAAGAGCCACACCATAGCCCCGCTTTCATTCCAGGCCACACCAGCCGTGTTGCCGTCCCTCACTGTACCCACACGCTTGAGTGGTCCACACATCACCACTTCTTGCTCAGATCACCGCTACAGTCTCCAGATATGTTCTTCATGTTTTCACAGCTCTGTTCCATCCCACATGCGGCCATTAGCACAATCTTCCTCCAAAAATTGAATCATGCCAGTTACTCCTTTTCTAAATAAGTCCACAATGGCTCTGTGTTTTGCTGGAAATCTAGGCCTTAGTTTGCCTTCAGGATTCAATACCAATTCTCATCTCACCTTCCCCTGCTTCCTTCAAACCTTGTCCTCTCACTGAATTCAGGAAATCATATCTTTTAGGAAAATCCTTTGGTGACCTTTACATTGACCGGCTCTTCCCCCAAGCAAAATAGTTGGAATTTTTTTATTGCAAAGGCATTTCTGTTTAAACTGGAGTCCTTTAATTTTCAGACA